>CACVKI010145153.1:4249-35582 GCA_902732785.1 Trichogramma evanescens | reverse complement strand
ACACACACACACACACACACACACACACACACACACACACACACACACACACACACACACACACACACACACGTATAGATTATATACAGTGCAGAATTAACAGCACAGACAGACAGACGAACGAGAAACGCACTCGCACACACATAGACACGTATAATACAGAGACGCAGCGACTACGTACACGAATGTACGGAGAACACGTAAGTGTAATATGTATGCAGGCAGTCGACTGGGTTTTGTTTATAAATAGGCTTCGCCGAACGATAAGTCCGGCCCCGCGCGCTATACGTGTCTGTGTGTGTGTGTGTGTGTATGTGCGAGGCTCTCGCTCGGTCTCGCGCGCGTTATATACCCGAGTGGCGAATTTGCATAACTATAAAACTATGTGCGGCTGTGTGTATGTGTATGTATGCTGCGCTGTCTACTGCAGCCGCAGCAGTAGTGCTGCTGCACAGCTCACAGACGACATCGACGACGACGACGACGATGACGACACTAGCAGCAGCAGGCAGCCCAGAGTACATATAAGACTAGTACTACTGGGCTCAAGAAACGTTTTGCTCTATGCATTTATAATATATAGGCGGTGTGTGCAACGCTACTTTCGGTGGTGGTGGTGTTGGCTTACTTGGGCGCATCGTCGTCGAGGGGCACATACATATAACGTATATATATGTATGCACGAAAGCCGAGCTCTGCACACGGGGATTGCTTGTGCTCCGGCTCTCTCTATTAGAAGCAAATAAGAAAAGAGAGATGTCATTCGCAATGTGTTAAGCCGTAATCTTACGTATACGGTATTATATTATCCGTTTATATTAGGTGGAGATACCATGTAAGGCTGCATCGGATGGAAAGGGGAAGAAGAGAGTGAGAGAGAGAGAAACGTATCTATGCAAGAGAGAGAGAGAGAGAGAGATACAATACGGGCCACCGCCGCCAAGCGACTGCTATTTTATGATGTGTCTCGCGCGCGCGCGCAAGCGATGTATATATGTAGTTATATTATACTGCAGGCTCCCAACGATTATATGCCTTTGAAGCATGGCAGTGTGCAGGGCTAACAGCTCTCCTCGCATTGCTTGCATATATACGTGTGTATGTATATATATATCTACAATGCGGAGCACACAAGCAGAGAGAGGGAGAGAATAAGAGCGTAAAAAACGAATGATATATACAATAATAAAATAATAATAATAATAACAAAGATCATAACAATAACAATGATAATAGTGGTAGAAATAAAATAATAGTAAAATAAGGTAAGAACGCGTCGCGACGACGCGACTTAAAACTCCGACTGCTGCCGCTGTTATATTACATTATAATATAGGAACTCGTGTAGTACGCGCTGAATCAGTGATGGAGCACGACAACAATGTGAAATTATGTATTCGCGCAGGTTCTGTATATAGGAGAGAGAGAGACGTGTAATCGAGCTGTCACCGCTACTAGACGACGACAACGACGAGAACGACTATTTTGCCGGCTCGACGACGATGAAAAAAGAAAGTCGCCGCTTGTTGCGCTGTTCAGCTGTCCGACACACACACACAAACACACACGTTATGCACCTCGTAATACACCTATAGACTATAGATATGCGCGCGTTGACGCATGCTGCAGCTCGACATATTCGACGATTCGTCGTAAAACTTATTCGCGTCGTGCACGCGACATCATGTTCAAGTAAATAATGCAAGCACGAGCTTGCGAGATAGGGAGAGAATTTGATCGGAAAAAGCTGCTCGAGGCGATATTGTTTATAATGCAGATAGAGGGATTGATGCCCATCTTACAAATCATCGATAAAGGTTGTACGCTTAAAAGCTCGTGAGGGAATATTTGGTATTCGATAAACGAAAAACCGATTAACGATCGTCGCGATGATCGTGCCCGCGTGCAGTCACACACGTACTTAAAAAAGTGTCCCGTGATTTTTTTCACGAAGAGCAGATGTTTTACTGATTAAAAACACAAGAAAGGTGGAAAAAATATTTCGTGAATGTTTCGTTCTCGCTAACGCGTGATAATAAACGCGCGAGTCGTTGATCTGATCACGAAACGCAAATTACGCAGGTAAGTGTTACCTCGACCCCCTGCCCATTCTTGTAACGGAGAGTCGAAGCTAACGGAAGCTCTGCAAGCTCGGCAGGGCGTACGAAACATGAATAGAGAATAACCGTTTTCAAAATTACTAACAAAAACCGCCGCCGCCACCACCACCACCACCCAAGGAGTAGTACAACAGCAGCGGCGTATAATACCTAGCTGCCCGTTACATTTGTGCAAATAGCGGAGCTTTTTTCTTGTTTTGAAAGCTTACACGCGCGTGCAGGAGTGCAGGGTCGCGTGCGAGCTTTTATTTTTTTCAAACATAATTCGGCAGAGAATTACACGATACGTCGTGGTCAGGAAGAAAGAGGAGGAGATAGCTGAACCTAAGACATTTTCGAAAGGCAGCGAAATTCGGCTTACATGTATACTACAACGCGATTGCGTGCGACTTCAAGACTCGAATTTTTATTCGAAGTATCACAAGATTCGTAAATGAAAGCAACCGTACAATTAAGAGCTCTAACGCGAGCATATTTCGCGTGGATTTCGTTAAGTGTGCTTACGAGCTTTTAGGTAAATTGTATATAAGCAGCAGTAGTGCGCCCCCGACACACAATATGCACGCTGGCTGCTACTCTGTACACGCCTTTGAGCTTCACGTGTAGTAGCATTTTACTCGTGTGTATTTGCGTGTGCGAGTGCGAGTGGGTACTTCTCGAAATAAATATATATACAACTACGCCGCAGCAGTAGCAGCAGCAAAAGCAGCAGCGCGCGCAAGAGAGAAAGATGGTGGCGTCGGCGGTGGCGGCAACAGCAGCAGCGGCAGCAACGGGGTCGGTGGCAGCGATGCAAGCAGCAGCAGCGTTAGCGGAAGCCAGGAGAGAGCAGCAGCAGCAGAGTACTCGATCGATGCCAGCCAAAACATTGCCACATGCCTCGGCTGGCGGTGCTGCTGCTGCTCCACCGACGCCGCCGCCGCCACCACCACCACCACCACCACTACTACCACCATCACCATCGTCGTCGTCGTCGTCGTCGTCTTCTTCTTCTTCTTCTTCTTCCTCGCGCGCGCAGTTCTCGTATACTCTATATAACGCACTTGTATGCTGACAATGCTCTCTCTCTCGCTCGGCTGTGGCTCCCCTCCTTCTCGAAATAAGGCACAAAATGCGCGCGTGTGCGACCCTGTATATATCGGGCGTTGCGCGATTTTGATTTTTCGAATCAAGCGCGATGACAAACGCAGCAACGAAGAGAGAGAGAGAGAGAGAGAGAGAGAGACATCGAGAGTGGACGCGCGATAGTCGATAGAAGCGGAAAAATTCGCACACAAACGATTAGCTCGGTGAATGCGAAGCGTACGAAAAGGAGAGCCTGCGAAAGAAATGACTCTATTTTCTGCGCGCCTGCTTAACGCCACGGGCGCAAGCGCGTATTATACACACAAGTACTTCGACCTTTTTACCATTGTGTGCGGCGTATATACCGCGATAGGTGCATATAATACATTCGGACGCACACGCAAACGCACATAGACTTTTTCTCTTTCTATCTCGCTCTCTCTCTCTCTCCTTCTACCTTTAAACTTTCTCTTTTTATCTATTCCAATTCGCACTTAGACTCGGTATTGTACACATATATCGTTGTATATGTATATACTTCTGATTGCAACGCGCCATGCCTTCTCTACTTTTGTATCTATCCCCTATTTTTTTTTTTTACTCTGGATCGACTAGTTATAGACTGTCGACATCGTACTGGCGGCGAAGACATCGACTACGACGCGTTCTCTTTCTGTCTCTCTCTCTCTATTTTTCTTTGTCTCGCTCGTGCGGCGCACAAGAACATCGACGAGGCCAATATACCAAACGTCGGCAATACGTTTGTTGTACGATCGAGAGAAAAACTGTCGCTTAGTGTTTAGCTGCAGGAGAGCACGAAACGGCTGAAGAGATTAGAAGAAGCTCTGCGCTCGTTTGACGATTTGGCGATCGGATTGGCCCGGAAAATGAATTTTTTTCTCTCATTCTATCCGAATTGATTATTTGTGCGTTTATCAATTTTCATATCTGTGTCAATGGTAACAATCTTACCTTGACGAATTAACGATAATAATATCGCTTGGACAAATTAAAATAGCACGACTTTTGTGCGCGCGCATATCAAAGTTTTTCCTTATCGATACAATAGCTCTCTGGCTAGCGCGAGTTTGCAACTCTCGGTATTATTATATGTACATTCGTGGTGCGAAAATTATGTAAAACGTATACGACCGTTTGCGCGCATGCAGCTGTGTATTAAAGAAGAAGAAAGTGCGAATGCACCTCGCTGCGCGTGTGGCGCTTTTGCAGCTCGCGCAAATACGCACTCTTATAAAAGCAAGCCGAGCGAATTCTCACGACGGTCGTCGCGTACGTACATACAGAAGTCATTTAAATGACCTAATAAACTACTTCTCTCTCTCACACTTATATGTATTTCTCTCTCTCTGTCTCTCTCTCTTTCGCTGGGGAACTTTGCACGTAGTACGTGTGTACGAAGTTTTACGTATATTATATACGTAACTGGTTCGTGTATACGAGAGAGAAAAAAAGAATATTTTTTTCGTAAGAAAAATGTCTAAAAATAAATGAGTTTGCAGTACACGCGCGCTCGCGCGAGATTTTATGCACTCTGTGCAGCTCAGCTGCTGCTGCTGCTGCTGCAAGTTGCGCATTGCTCATGTGCATATGTGTGTGTGTGCGCGTGTGCCGCGCCGAGGCTGCGGCTCGGTCATTGTTCGAACGTTAATAATAATACTTTGACGCAACGCGCGCGCGCACGCAGCACAGACGCATAAACGCGCATACGGTATACATACGGTCGCCCCGGAGAAATTATTCGTAAACAATTACGTCGAGTTACAATTGTCAATTTTGTTCAATTAGAATCCAAGCTCAGGCATGAGTGAATTACATACACATACTCGCGTGGTATATATGCTAGGCACGCTCACACACGCACACACAGACACTTGTGCATTCGGTGCACACGGCCCATGACCCAGTTAAGAAGACGCGACGAGACACACTGCGCTGTGTGTTGTATAGTAGAAGTGCAGCAGCAGCAGTGGCACAGCCAATGCTTCGATTTAACGCTCGACGTCGCAGAGGCAACGGAAAAATTATATAGACAACAATTAGTTTCGCGATCGCGATTTAAGCGAGCGAGTCTCGATCGATCGATCGATTGATCGACGATTTTCGCGAGTTTGACGCGCGAGCTCGACACGCATATCGACATGAAAAATGAAAAATCCTACTATAGCGAAAACACGTGTGTGGGATCGCAATGTGATACGTGCCATTAATCATCGCGACGTTGTATATAAGCGAGCTTTTTTCTATGTTTCTCCTGTTACTCTCTCTCTCTCGTTTTTAGGAGATCGCGTCGACACATGTAAAAGAGGATAAAATGACCAGAAAAAAAGGAACGCGCGAGGAGAGGAGAATCGTTTACAACAAGCCCACGCGTTGCAACAGCAGCAGCAGCAACACACCGCACACATATGATAAAGCCCTGGCTGGCTCTTTCTGCCTTTTGCGCTACAATGCTTGGGCGCGCGCTGCAGCACAGCACACACGAGAACGTGCAGGCAGTCAGGCAGGCAAGCAACAGCAGCAGCGACGACGACGACGACGAATCGAGGCCAATTAAATTCCGATTCAGAAGACCATCGAAAGGGGAAAATCCGGCTGCACGGCGCCCGATGTGTGCGCTGTGTGTTCGCACACACTATACTACTACTACTATACATAGTCACACACAAAAGCAGCGGCGCGTAGTCTCTCTCTTCATGCGCGTCTTTCTCTCTCTCTCTCTTCCCCTTTTCTCCTATCGTAAATGGGTATATATACGTATACAATAACGCGTTTGCTCGAGCGTAGTTTTATGCATATAAGCGCGAAGCGCGATATAGATACATAATTTTGCAAAAATAGCACGTTGCTCGACAGCTACTTATACGCATGTATTTCAAGTGCAGTGATAGTGGTAGTAGTTGTATTAGTCGGTATACACGGTAGTTTCGAAAGGAAATCGCTGATGCTTAATGCAGCTACACAGCGCGAGCTATATCGCGATATATGCATACGAGCGGCCGCCGCGCCGCGCCGACGAACGAAGTGACCATTCGAGAGCTTGTTAAAATCGATGTATAATAGAAGCCGCGCGCGGCAGCAGTTTTAATCGCGAAAGATACAGGACGGCGATATATATATATTTATAAAAATATGCAATGCGTTTTTAAGTACGCTGTATATATAGCATATTCAAGACGAGCGCTCACAGTACCACATATATAGATATAATAATAATCCCGACAATAATAATAATAATACGTACTCGCGGTATTATAAAAGCTCGCGCGCGGCGCAGCCGAGTCTTTCTCACGCTCCGTCTAGACGCGACGACGACGACGACGACCTCGCGGGAGCTTTTAGCCTCTCCTGAGCGTTCGCTCATAAGCAGTCAGTCGCGCGATCGCGTATAGCTGTCTCGCTCGGCTATAGCTTCTTTCATTCTCTTTTCAGCAGCGCACTATTTATATAGTGGTGTACAACGAAAAATCGTACGGCATAGCTCGAAGTATAGTACGGCTGGTGCGTATATATAAAATACACCGCTGCCGGCAATATGCTTATCAATGAGGAGTGTGTAACGCGCCTCGTCACTCCGTATTGTACGTTCTCTCTCTCTCTCTCTCTCTCTATCTATCTCTCCTTCGTCGAGGCAGAGAGAGAAAGAGAGATGATCGTCAACGTCGACGTCGAGAATAGTGGTAGTAGTAAATCCTCTAACGCTACTGCACTATCTATAGATATATATTCGTTATATATATATAGTGGTATATAACCACAGTGGCACAGCGCAGCGAGCATAAAATAATGCGCTCTTTTTAACGTCTGCTAGCTGCTGCTGCGTGCCGGAGGATGATTTATATCGCGCAGACCATGACTTTTCGCGATTGAGCTTTTCCTCGTGAATTTATATACGTATCAGGCCGACATCACCGAAGCGGTAGTAGTAGTAGTCGTAGTAGTAGTAGCAGCAGTAGTGGCCGGTACAAACGTGGATAAATTAAGTGCTTGGAAACTCGGCTTTTATAAATATATAACCCGGGCAAGTATTTGGGCTAAACAACAATTCTCGCATGAACGCGCGGGCTGCTCTCTTAGTCACATCTAATATGGAACTAGCGATGTCGGACGTCCGGACGACGACGATTTTCTTATACCATAGCCGTATGTACGTGTATAATATATAGCGTACACGCATATATTTTAGCTGCGAGCGCAACGCGCAACGTATACCGGACTGCATAATCATCGCCCGTTCATCCGGTACTCATTTTTCTCTCTGTCTCTCGCTCTTTCTGCCGTAGATTAAATCGCGCAAAAGAGTCTCGCGCGTGAAAAGTGCAGTGTGCGCAGCACACACACATCCTTTTGACGTGCACGGACGGCGGGGGGATGACGAAACAATATGCCGCGGAGCGACTTTTTACCCGCGCGTGCGTGTCTCAAATTGGAAATGAAACTTTATAATCGCAGATGCTGTAGGATTATAATACGCGCAGAGAGACAGAGAGACAGAGAGCGAGCGAGCGAGAGATCAAAGTTTTGTAAATGACAACAAAGGCTCGGGCGCTCCAAGACATATTGTGTGCCTTGATTTCTACATATTATGTCGCGTATCCGTACACCACACATACACACAGACACACGTATCATTATTATTAAACGCGGCTTTTACTGTATATAATACCTTCCTCGACGCGCGACGATGAGACAATGTGCGATATACTACATGATATATCGCGTGTGTGTGTGTCATTCTGTGCTGCTGCGAGCAGCAAAGTTGCCATACTAGCGAGCATATTTTCGCGTTTTTTGGAGACAGAGAGTACAGCAGAGCGGAGTCGAGTAAGCATATATAATAACACGAACGTTGATAGGACGCGCGGGCTCGCATTGTATGTGCCCGCAACAACATGGTCGTATTATTATGTACTCGTTAAAGAAGACGTCAACAAAGCCAAGCGCAACTGGCGCGACTGCTCCGAGATAATTGGCCCGTTCGTTACAATATGTATGCTATAATATAATATACAATATGTAATACCCTGTCGTTCACATTAGAATGTGTCCGTGTACGCGCGATACGTAGTTGTACGAAAAATACGCTACTTCCCGCCGTACTCGACGTTTATCGACATACATATAATATAATTTAAGAAATTTTTCGTCTTGCGACCGAATTTCACGTCAATTATTATAAATACATTGCGTACAGGTACACACACGCATACGTACCCACATTTTTCCTCGTTGATTTGCCTCGTACACTACCGGAGCATTAAATTCGACTATACACACGCCGCGCTGTGCATATGTTTTTAGATATATTATGCTGCTCCTGCTGCCACCGCCGCCGCATATTATGTACGCCAGGTGAGTACATAATTGTTCGCTCGATAAAACGAGCTGTGCAGCGCGCGCCCGCATGTGCGCGCAATCGGATGCGATTACGAATAAATGCGCGCGGACGAGAGAGCTTTTCTGTAGTTATACGAGTGTGTGTGCGTATATAAACATGTTTATGGTACGTTTTAAATATAATATGCGTACAAGCACAGACGCATAAATATGGTTCGATTAACCGTATTACTCCGCGTTTACAACGAGATATGTATATAATATACGCGAAAACGAAATATTGCGCGCCGAGTGTTTTACACCACCATCGCTGCAGCAGCAGCAGCAGCCGCCGGAAATGCAAATTTCACGAGAGAGGAAACGGGGGGTGAAAGGGGGAAATTTTCTCTCGATTCACGCGTGAAATATTCGCGCGTGAAAATGAAACACGTGCGGCGGCGCTTCGCCATTTCGGGATTCGCAATTGTCCGAGGAAAATTAGAGACGGCGACGACAGTGTTCTGCTGCTGCTGTTGCTGCGCCTAAACTAGAGTCGCTGTGCCACGAAGAATCCGAGCGCCCAAGTCTCGGAGTCGAGCTTTTTTTTCTTCTTTCTTCTTCTTTTCGGGGACGACGACGACGCGGGCCCTTATCCCTTTTTCGTCGGAGTTAACGAACGTGCGGGGAATATCAATGTGCTACTTTATACACACATACACACACGCACACGCACACGAAGGAGTTGAATTTATTGCCCGAGTAATGTTCGTCATTCCGTTCGCGAACATCAGCAGTAGCAGTAGGCAGTATAGTGGCACAGCTGCGCTACGTTAAAGCTGTATAGTGTGTAGTAGGTCCGCGTACGCGCACAAGAGTAGAGTATGGAGCCGTAAATTATTTCGTATTTCAAGAGTAAATAAATCAACTTACCAATGTGTCCTCTATTGCAAAGTCATGACAGGGGGCGAATTCTCGGGGCTCTCTCTCTGTGTCGGCGCGATATCTCTCGCTGCAACAAAAGATAAAATATATCTATTTAAGTATTAATTTTTGAAAGCATCCAGTAGTACTTGTAGAAACGTATAATATAATCCAAGCGCACATTATTTAGTACCCGCGAGTCTTAGTATCTCAGTCGCGTGTCTCGTTAGCGCGATCAAGGGCATATCTAAAGCGAAATTTACCTGAGAGCGTAGCAATATATACGTACACACAGCCCCAGCCTAGCGAGCAAAGAGGACTATTATAACGAGATTTAGCGTGCCTGCTGCGCAACCAAGTCTCCGAAACACACACACACACACAGCATACAGAGCAATACACGCATCCTCGACTTCTCAGCCTTAATATCAAGTGTGTGTGTCGTACGTATACATACATACACGCAGGAGAACGTCGTGATTGTTGTTATTGTTGTTGTAGTTCGCAAGTGGCCCCGGCTTTCGCAAGTTTCGACCCGAACGAGAAGCACAGAAACAGCAGCAGCAGCAGCAGCCTTCCCCCCGGCCCAAAGGGATGTGTCGAGTACCTGCGATGCTCGTCGATGCTGCTGCTGCTGCTGCTGTACGAATATACACACAACAATATAACGGAAGGGGTGCACACAGCACACATACACAGCATCACAGAGATAGAGTACACCCACGGGCAAACAAGACAGGAATTAAAGCGTAAACCTTTGTCGGCGTCGTCGTCGTCGTCGTCGTCTCCCCCGTATCGAATTGATTGATAATAGAAATAATTTTCGGAACGGAATATACGACATTGCATGAGGCGCTCTCGTATTCAAACGTGCAGCAAAAAAAAAACGACACGGCGCTAAACTTTCGATTTTATCTATCTACTCGTGCTGCCAGCCGCATTCGTACACACACACACGCGCGCGTACACATACAAAGAGCTGAGATTATTCATTCGATTACTCACTCAACGCTCGGCGCAACTCAGAGAGCTTCTCTCTCTCTATATCCACTTTAAATTAGAATAGCTTTTTCGCATACAGCGCGTGTATATATGCGTGCATGAGTTAGGCTCTCTGTTTCGTGTGTGTTGTGTGCGTTGTGTACATTTGCGTGCGTACGTGCGTTCTGCCGCTGCGTTAGAATATAATATATAAGAGGTGACTCGGGGGGACGAAAAAGCCAACGAGGAAAAAGTGGCATATAATACTCATATGACGACGACCGAGTTCTCACCACGGCGTGTCCGACGCCTACGCGAGCGCTCTGGAATTTTGTTTTGCTACGCGACGACGACGACGACAACGACGACGACTTAAAATATATAGATATTTGAGAGTCATTTGTGATTTCCTGTCAAAAGGTAAAAAGAGAGAGAGAGTGATTCTCGCTGTGTGCGTGACTGTTTTTACGCAAAAAAAAGAAAGAAGAAATTCTTTTTTTTCGGCAAATAAGAGAAAAGCAAAGAATTCGTTAAGCTCGTTAATCGTCGAGGAATTCTAACGGAGAGTATTATATATACAGCTATTATCGTATATCCATTGAGTGCGCCGACGAGCTTGCAGAGGTTAGTATCCACTAAATGTTTTTTCGACCGTTGAAGATTGTTTTGAATTTAGCAGAAAGAGAGTGAGCGTAAGAAAAAAAACGGAAGTCAACAAGCGAATAAAAAAGCAAGTCGAGAATGAAAATAAACGTCGAGCGATTTATCGAAATCGTGATGTAATATGATACGAAATGAGCGCGAGTTACGATTGTTTTTTTTTTTTTTGTAACGTAATAAAATTGCCGCACAAAATGTTTTCAATTATTCTGTATAGCTGCACTTTATTTCATGAAAAAATTTATGTACGAAATGATTTACGCAATTAATTAGAGAAAGAAACGTTTTCCAAAACGCCTGTGGAGAAGATTAGCAGGAAAACAAAGTCCCAACTCATTTGTTAATTATTTTCCGTTTTCGCATCACGTACGGCACTTGTGTATAAAGCACGCTCTCCTATTATGGTAAAAAGGCGCACTACACGGAGAAACTTATATAGGAAAAATTGCTAAATTTTTAGGAAAAATTACTATATTTTATAGTAAAAGTGTGACATCTCTGACTTATGACAAAATTTACTATTTATATCGTAATTTTTCTNATGTTTCTGATAATTTTTACTATAATTCTAATAAATTTTGATACATTTTATAGTAAATTTCATCACAAGTCAGAGATGTCACACTTTTACTATAAAATTTTTAATTTTTCCTATATGGGTTTCTCCGTGTACCACCGCCACCGCCAAGAGCCGCTCCGTCCATTCAATTATACATTTTATACGGTATGTGTGTAATATATTTTTCGCATTGCTCACTCTCGCGGCGGCGCGCGATGATCGCTCGATCAAGACGAGCTAAGCTAAGCTTAAAGCGAGCCGTATACACGATTCCAGAGATCGTTGCCGAGCGATAAGGTCGTCGCGCGCATTTTCATTTTACTTGGGCGCACAGACAGAGAGAACACACACACACACACACACTTTATAATACGGCGATAAACACGCGCAGATAGTAGCAGCAGCTAGGCTCGTGTGGGCTGCTGCCGGTAATTTGGCAAAAGTGAAGGACGGCCGCACGCCAGGCCGCAAATATACTCGAGCAGCAGCAGCAGTAAGCAACATAAGCAGAAGTGTCCAAAAAAGAGTTGCGGGGATCGCGAGCGAAAGCTGATAACGATAAGAGCTAGGGAATTCACTTGGGTGAAATTAGCAAACAACAGCAATATCAAACTCGCGGGTACCGACCAAATCATCGCAATTAGTTAAAAATATACATCTTACCGATATTATAGAGTTTAATAAATGTATAAAAAGCCATCAATGTCGGCTGCAGCGTAAATATATAGTATACGCCCCGGGAAAACCGGAATCGACTTGCATCAAAGTTCATCACTCGAATCTCGAATAACACAACGGTGCGCGCGGAGCAAACGAAAAAAAGAACGAAAGAGAGAGAGAGAGAGAGAGAGAGAAGAATGAAAGAAAGGAACGCGTCGCGCGTTGAAAAGAAGTCCGCAAAACAGCGCAAAAAAAAAACGAAAAAGAAAAAGAGGAAAGGAATAATGAAAAGCGAAAAAAGCGTGATTTCTCTTTCAACTGCAGTATATAAACACGTAGTAGCAGCAGCAGCAGCGGAGTCAGGCAGGCAGTTCAGCTATATAGAGCTAGTCACACACATGTTGGAAATTCCCGGGCTTTAGAATAATCAGTGCTCTCGAGGAAGAGAAGATGAACGAAGAGCTTTAGAGTGAGAGAGAGAGGCGGAACGAAAATAACGCTCGTTGACGCTCTCTCTCTCTCCCCTCTGCGCGCCGCAAAGCGATACTATACTATGGCTGTTGCCGCTGATGCACCGAGCGATGCTTCGCGTGCTTCACTGCTGTTATACTACTACTACTACTATTACTACTCATCTCGTATTCGGAGCATATATAAGAGATTTCGCAATGTGTATGCGCAGAAAAGGAGCCCAATTCGGTCGAGTACGCGTGCACAAAAATCAAAAAGTCTCTCTCACTCTCTCTCTCTCTCTATCTCTCTCTGGAGCCCCGCAGACGTTGAGAGAGGCAAAGATGCCATTAACAGGGCGATGACCAAACTCGTGTGTATAATGCACGTATAATACAACGAGCGAGACGATCGCTGTGCTCGGCGCAGCTATATATGCTGTATATAAGCTAAAGGCAAAGGCGCGCAAGCAAGTGGTGTGCAAGTGTGCATGACTTACACACGCTGCGCGCAGACAATTGGGCGCTTCTCTCTCTCTCTCTCTCTCTCTCTCTCTCTCTCGTCGACGAGTAGTGTAGTATGGAGGAGAGCTGCAGCAGCAGTACACACACAGAGCAAGCTTATATACTGTATATATATACGCTACACTGCAGCAGCAGCACACGAGCGAACGAGCTGTGCGCGAGGGATTGTATATCCTGGCAACTCCGCTGCTTATGCTGCTGCTGCTCATGCCTCGTGTGCGCTGCGCGCCAGTTGGAATGCGATAGGCCCGAGATTGAGAATAAGAAAAGAGAGGAGAGAGAGAGAGAGAGAGAAAAAAACCGAACAAAAGGTGAATAATCGCTCGCTTGTGAATTCACTCGCGCTGCTCTCTGCGCTGTGTGCTGTGCTGCTCTGCTGTGCAGCACGCGCGCGGGTGAGCGTATGTGTGTCTGTGTGTGTGTGTATTATAAACATGCAGCATGTCGACAAGGTCCTATCCGCGTGCGCGCGAGCGAGCAAGTACCGCTTATACGCAGAAATAAAAAGGAGGAGCACACACACAGACACACAGACAAGAGGCCACCGAGCCGACGCGCCGCAGCCTGATGCACTCGCTCGTTTTCTCTCTCTCTCTCTCTCTTTTACTCCGTATGTGTGCGAGTGTATGTACTTGACCTTAAAAATATGCTGCACTGTATGCTGTATCGAGAGTCTCTCACTTTCTGTCTTTCTTTCTCGTGTTCGCAACATGAAAGCGCGCAGCCGTACACACATATAACACACGCGCACACACTGCACACGCTGCACACACTCAGCGGCTATATTTGCGAAATAATTGGCCAACGGAGCGATCGCGACGGATTTTTTTCTTTCTTTCTCTTTCTCTTTCTCTCTCTCTCTCGCTCTCTTTCTCAAGCACGCATGTTTGCCTATACATTATTATATATACGTACTTTAGTGTACGCTGACCTATCGTATAAATTATATTTCCTTCAATTTTTCGATACTATTGCTGCGAATAAAAAAAAAGAAGAAGAGATTGCGACGACGATCTTGGAAAGTTTTTTGCTCGATCATATGTACGAATATTATAGCGCGTGCAACGCGCGCACGCTTATACACAAAAGTATTATAACTGCCTCGGATTTCTTACAAAGTATTATAACAACAGCAGCAGCGTCGGCAACGAATGAACGGCAGCAGCAGCAGAAGCAGAAGCAGCATGCGGCGGATGCGTGGATCATAATCGACGTACAAACATATATATCAAACTTATTTTCGTTTCGCGATAACCATAATCGTAAAAAGCAAGTGCAATTTTTCGAGAGCGAGAGAGAGAGAGAGAGAGAGAGAGAAAGAGAGTCAAGCAGAGAGGCGAGGGGGGAGGGAAGGGATTAAAGAGAGAAAGAGAGTAGCGGCAAAATAAAAAGACCGAAAGAAAAAAAAAATCAATTCTAGACCCATTGCGAGCGCGCGACGAGCTCGTGTGTACTCTGCGAGATATCGAAGAAAACTCAAAGAGTTGAGAAAATATTATAAGAGTGCGCGGCGTGCAGCAGCAGCGTCGAATTGCGGGACTTTGGCGGAAGAGGAGCAGGACGACGCGATGACAACGACTTTATGCCGCGCGCGCCGCACAAGGAAGCGAGCGGGCGAGCGACGAAGCGCCACATGAAAGATCCACTTGAACGACGATGAGTACCTTCTTAAAGCGTCATAATGGAGATAGACGAAAATTTTTCTTTTGCTTTATTGCGATCGGGAAAACCTTTTTCTCGCTTATCGACGACGACGACGACGACGACGGCGAGCCGCTATATATATACGCACCGCGCTTTTTTGATCGATAATTAATGGCTGATCGTTCGAACGGTTATAATTAATGTCACGCCGAAACAAAGAGCATTTTCGAGTTTTATATATCGAATCGCGACGCGAGCACCTATATACCTCTCTCTCTGCGCTCGACGCTCTCGCGCATAATCTCCATTCGCGACTATAAATACATACTCACACGCAAAAACTGGTTATTTAATTCCGCAAAACGAAGCTTTCTTGCATCTTGTTAAATAGGCAGTGAAAATTTCTAAAAATACATTCCCAAGGAATCTTGCGATCGTTTGCGCGAGCTTCGAGGTGCGGGTAAATTTTGTGTGTATGTGTTGTGTGTGTGTGTGTTGTGTGTGACGAGCCCCGCGAGCGAGCGTACGTACGATAAAGAATCGTATTGTATATGAACGATCGCGCAAATACACGGCAGATAAATCAGATGGGAACGATCAGACGATTTCGTTTTTTATCGTCGCTTTGTAAAGCAAACAAATAATTTATCCCCACGAGAAAAACGAAATAAAAGAGAGAGAAAAGAAAGAAGTCAAGTCGCGCGGAGCGACAGCAGCAACCGCGCGACTCCGATCGAGTAAGAACGATCGAGAAAAAGGTTTTTTTTACTCTATAATGTTTGCTCGGAACATTAACGCGTGTCGAGGGAAAGATAGAGACGAGTCCTCTGGCGCGCAGCTTCCTATGTGTCCGTGTCCGTGTCCGTGTGCGCGTGTGTATCGAGTGCTTTGTGTCACTTTAAACGAGAGACAAAATTATCACGCCAACTTAACTCAAAACAAAGTGTATGAAACTTTGGTATGTACGCGTCGCGTCGCGTCGCGTCGTCGGTCAAAAAGTTTCCGAATAATTCCCACACCCCCCTTAACATGAACGCCTGCGCGCTTACGCCTCGATTAAAAATATGTTATTATAATATGTGTACGTATACGCGTATGTGCACCATATATACGAGCGACGCGTATAGCAGCAGCGCATAATATCAAGCCGTCCCGGCGCATGCAATTATGCAATTATGCTTTTCATCAGTCACGCTGTGGGGGCTTATCAAAACTCCGAGACAATAATCTAGTAGTCGTAGTTCGCACGCGCAGCGTCGCGAGGCAGAGAGAGAGAGAGAGAGAGAGAGAGCCGCGGCATAATAACGCACACTATGTAATAATAGAAGGTAAATGTGTATATAAAGTGTTTGTGTATGTGTGTGCTTGCACTTGTTGAACGCCTACGTTATATATGCGCTCGTAATAATCTTTACACGGGCGTCCGATGGTGGCTGCTCGACGCAACGTATATATATGTTGTGTGCCTTGGAGGAAAATCCGATTTTCTTCTCTAGATAACAATTGATCGCTCGAGATAAGATTATATCGAGCTTGTGCTCTGTAGAGAGCCTTACGCGGAAGCTTTTTTCTGTTATCTATCGCGTAAAAGCTCTCTGCGAAGACCGGCAAAGTCGGGCATACACGTGTACGATCAGCGATCGTGAGAGGCGCTTGACCGCAATTTCGATCGCGCAGCAGCTGTGTGCTGTGCGTGAGTGACGCATTTATTAATCGACCCAAAGCTCGTATATACATTTATGCAAATATCATACGTACGAGTCCCTCGTGTATATCTATATGTGCGCGCGCTTTAACGCGTCCGCGAATTAATATCGTGTTTACGTGAGTAGAAAGCGTCGAAGCATGGCGAAGCGAAGCTGTTTTTCTATAAAATTAAATACGTGCCGTCTATGTGTGTGTGTGTGTGTGTGCGTTTGTATGTATACGTATGGTATTCGGTAAGTGTTTTATTTTGTTTTTTTTATACACACGCCGCGCGCCGCGCGTTTCGTAATTCGACGACTACGACGGCGGCGACGATACGGGATCCGAACTGCGTCATTCGGCACTCTAAACGATCGGAGTATTTGCCATGTGTATTATATAGTGTTAAAGAAGGAGAGAGGCAGAGAGAGAAAGAAAGAAAGACAGGGCTTTGTTGTTTATGCAACTTCGGCATTGTCGATGCAATATATAGCTTATGTGCTGCGCGCGCGAACCGAGCCGAGGAACGAAGAGAGGGCGCCGAAGCAGCAGCAGCAGCGGCTTCGACGCAAATAACAGAGCTTCGAATTGCTCATGATGTTCGCAGCTCGGCCTTTTATTATTATACACTCACACAGAGATATAGACAGACACACACACATATACACGTGCATGTATATATGTGTAATATGTGCACCGAGCGGAGCAGCAGCTACTTTATCCGCGAGCGCAATCAAATATTTGCTCAAATGGTCGAGAGAGGAGAGACCCGAGATTCGGAGAGGTGCTGCTTTGAAAATTGGAGAAATGATTGGACGACGAGAGTAGAGTCTAATGTAACAGCAGCAGCGCCGATCGGCGATCTGTGTACTTTGCAGCTCGGCAGCACACGCGTTCTTGTTGATCGTCGCACACGCAACGCAGTCAATTCCATCACATATCACACAAGAAGTGCTGATACTTAATCCCTTTTTTTGCCGGTCTACTAATCGCTTACTCACAAAAAAAGCTCGCAAAGAAGTCTCTTATTCAAAAAGGCGCAGCTCCTCTGGAATAATGTACAGAGAATATAATGCACGTATACGCATACAAGCTCGCGAATGGTTTGCCGCAGCAGCAGCAACAGCACATGCGTGAGCACGCGAGTGCGCGTCTCGCAAGTGTCGCTGATTTACGACTGTTATTATTTTTCCCTGAACGTACATACGGACAAATTTAGATGGTCTCGCAATTTCGACGTCATTATCAATGTAACTTGTTATTACTCCGTGATAATTATTAATGTCGTTCAATAATTCACGAACACGTATGTTACTCTACGGTGTGACGTGTGTGTAACGTCTTTCATTTTTGATATCAGCCAGTATGAGTTATACGAGACCATCGCACGACGAACCGTTCGTAGTTTCGTTGTCCTTTTTGGGCGATTTGTATGCTCCATAATAATAACGACTGCCTGATATTTAGCACGTTTGCAGATACGCGATCGATAATTTCTCCGCGCGAAGCGCACGTAAGTATTTTTGACTCGACAAACTTTTCGCATTTAGATTGAAAGATTCGCGCGCGCGGGCCGCAACGACGACGACGATTCATTATTCATTTCGCGACTAAATTCTCTCTCATTCTCTCTCTCTCTCTCTTTAAGCTCGGTTATAATCTGTTTTGATATTGGTGATAATAGCTTTCGGTTATTGATTTATGTATTAATGCGCGTGTTTGTATACACACCGATAAATCAAACGATGCATCGAGATTAGCGCGGGGCAAATTCTCGAATACTCCGCTCGCAAGCAGATATTACGCGATCTTATGAAGAATCAACGCCGGATCGGTATGTATTATTGACAAAAAAAAAAGAAACCGACGAAGAAACAATTTTTCACGCTACGATGAATTATATGCTTTTCCATCTAGCATACACATTATAGGCATATACAATGTATATGCGTATACGTATACATTGCCAAGGAGAAAAATGTGAAAAATTAAGGCCTCGCGCGCGTAACATCGACGTTGAATTAAATTTAATGATTCAGTGTTGTCGGCCGGCTTGCTTACTTGCTGCTGCTCGTGTGTTGTGTATGTTTGTGAGTGTGTGCAAGGGAGGGATCGACCTCAAGGCGTGTATGTGTACTTTGCCGCCGCTGCTGCTGCTGCTGCACTCGATTTAACGTCATACATCATATAACTTGACTCAAGGGGTGTGTAACGTATCATTAGCTTATGAACTCAAACAAACTCCGCTAATAGAATATCAATCAACGCGGCCGGTGAAGCTATTGACAGTGACTTCGAAGTAAAATCATTTTAGCTTACGCTTCGACGACGACCAACGACCGACGACGACGAGCTAACAACAACAACAATGAATAAAAAAAAAACAAAGCCCTCGATCTCGGGTAGATAGGTAAATTGAACGTTAA
This sequence comes from Trichogramma evanescens, assembly GCA_902732785.1. Lineage (NCBI taxonomy): Eukaryota > Metazoa > Arthropoda > Insecta > Hymenoptera > Trichogrammatidae > Trichogramma > Trichogramma evanescens. Next base: position 16,552 of record CACVKI010145153.1, on the reverse strand, counting down.
TAATGAAGTTGCGCGATTAGCCTGCTTGCGCACATAATATAATAATACGTAGATGGTTGTCTCGGCTGTGCGATGTCGTGTATATTATATACAATGTATGAGCTGATGCGAGAGATATAATGTCTATCCATACTTATGTGTGTCGCAAATTTTTGCTCTGAAAAATCATCGAGCCTCGTGTGCGTTGCTCTGCGCGAGTTGTGTGCGTCGAGGAGTATATATAATAGCGAAAAATATGCGTAAATTACACGATAATCATCATTAGTTTTTGAGCTGTATATTTTTTCTCTCTCTCGCTCGCTGGAGCCGCGAACATACGCAGCGGCAGCGGCAGCAGCACACGAGATGCCCTCGCGGTTGCTTATTACGAAAATAAACGAATGAAAGTGAGAGAGAGAGACCCACTCGTTCCTTCAATTTAACCGACGGATAAGTGGATTTTGACGCAAATAACTCTCGTAGGGTGCGGGCCAATGTCCGCTAATCACTCTCAAACTCTTTTTTTTTCATTTTGAAAATTTGCTTAAATAAAAAAAAGAGAACCGAAACGTGTACACCACCGAGGCTCAACTCATTTTCGACAAGCCGTACACGTAGGAAAATTACTTTTACAAATCAATTAAAAAATAATAACGATAGTAATAATGAAAAAAAAAGCAGCTCGCACTCGTCGTCATCGTCGTCTCCATCGTCGCGCGTGTACGTATATACGCACGTCTCGCGCGTATTCGCGAAATTACTTCATTAATTCAGAAGTTGTAAAATGTTATGGGCGCGCGCGCGCGCGTATACAAGTCGAGTCGTGCTCGCTGCTGCTGCTGCACATGCGTCTATATGAGTAGAGGCGCCCGCGCCGCCGTCGCCGCCGTTCTGCCGCTACTACGTTAGTACTACAAAACAGTGGGAAATATCCGCTTAACACCGGTTAGAATCGTTGTAGAAGAGAGAAAAGCGAATGCGAAATAAAAAAAAATAAAAAGAAACACCCGGCCGCAAGTGTAGAACTATACTATGCGCCGCGCGCAATATTATATGGCCGAAGCAGTCTCGAGACTCGGTCGTATATAATCCAGAGAGTGAGGAGAGAGAGAGTTCGAAGTGACTGAAATTTTTCGCAATTAAAATTCTGACGCGCAAACGGTTCAATTATATGTACAAAAGCACGACGACGCGCGAGCGAGCCTGCGTGGTGGGCGCTAATAGATGAAATTTAACGAAAATTCCGGAAATTTACGCAAGCGCGCGCTCGCTGCGTATCAATTTCGGAGCGATATATATTCACGTGGTGTACGCAGAAACGACCGAGTTTTTAATGATTTTAAATTAATTCGAGCATACGCATGGTGATATCGCGTGGTTGCGGGTAAAATGTATAAAAAAAAATCAACAAAAATTTCATAATAATAATGATGAGCACAATAGTAATAATGATGATAATTCGCTCGCAACTCGTGTATTATATCTCTCGGGAGCGGTGCGGTTAATAAATTTTGAGATTCTGAAATGTCACCTAAAAATACTGAACAAACAAGCCTATGGCGCGTCGTCGTCGTCGTCGGCAGGAAGAAGCATCATCCACCAACGTGTGTTATGCGTCGTGTGTCTGTTCCGTTAATTTCTCTGGTGGAATAAATCTCAACGGGCCGAATAAATCGCGGGCAAAGCGCACCCAAAGACCTAAGAACGAGAGAGAAAACGCAAAGAAAGAAGAAAGAGAGAGAGACAAGCTAGGGAGGCGAAGAAGCGTGCCGGACAAAATTTATATTATTAGAGAGAGATGGAGGCTCTACTAGCGCATATCGAGCACGCACAATTTTCACACGCATGAGCCTACATAATACCATGACGAACACCGCGCATTATATCGGCTTATAAACGGAGAAATAATTAGGTGTTCTTAAACGCGGGCCCTAGATTATATAAGACAATATTTTCGTCAAAGTAAAGCCCCGCACGAGCTTTACTAAAAATCCGTGACATCGACGCATCGCGCAAAGGACCTTGAGAGGTTCTACGGCTATAACACACGCTGTGTGTAGCGGAGAGGAGACGAAGAAGACAATCGGAGCATTCTATATAATATGTATAAAGTGAATAACGCCGCGTCATTGGCGGCAATTTATTATTCGCACCCGAGAGTGCATTGTAACCTCTTCGATCGAGTTTCAACGACGAGTGCTGCTCTCGCGTGTGTGTTCGTGTGCTGCACAACAGTTGTGCTTCGCATTGGGTATTGATGTTTTTTTTTTCGAGTCGCAAGTAGCGAGAGATGATAATTTATCCCGATGTATATAATATCCATAACAATAGGATAATAAGCATATGTACAGGTCTCGACTGTATCATGACCACCAGTATGGCTGCACTAAAAATTAAAAATTAATGCGCATCGCATACACACACAGGGAACGAAATTGGTCGGCGCGCGTTTAGAGGGTCTCCCCCCGCTCTCTCTCTCTCTCTCTCTCTTCGGTGTGTGCAAGTCGGCTACCTCTTTCCTCATTCTGTGCTGTGTAGCAGATAGAGCGGCAAAAGCAAGCGAATATAGATGCGCACGCGTGCGAGAGCGAGACGACGACGACGACGACGACGACCTAACGTCATTCAAAGCAGATAAACATTTCTCTCCTCTTGGTTTGGCTTGGCCATGCATGCGAGGCAGAGAGTATAGAGAGATCGAGGCGCGCGCTCGCGAGAGGAGAAGAGCAAGAGAGAGAGAGAGAGAGAGAGAGAGAGAGAGAGAAGACAGCAAAAGGAAGTTGTTGAAAAAGAGAAGATTATGACCTGAATATGTATAGCTGCAGATATATATACGTACAATAACAAATGTCGTCTCAGGGCCGAAGCTCCGCGCAACTCGGTATATATGCAGCATATAATACGATATACGTATATGCCGTGCTGCACAGAGCACTGTGTGCACGAAAAAGAGACTTCATTTGTCGTTGCGGAATCGTCGTCGTCGTCGTCGTCTTGCGTGTACATAAACAGTCAAAGTACATACATACATACGCAAAGTATTGAGAGAGAGAGGGACGTTTTGCATATATAGAGCTAACACGAGCTATACATGTGCATACGCAATGATGAGAAAGAGAGAAAGCAAAAAAACTCAAAGTACGCCGTTGTGCGCGTATATATGAGCTTAATATTGCGAATTGAGAAGATCAGAGAGAGAGAGAGAGAGAGAGAGAGAAAGAAAAAGTGAACGCAGACGCGACAACCACCGTCACGACGACCCGATCGCACATATTACTCATGCTGCGTAGTAGTATGAACTTCAAGGGATCGAGTTTATGCTAATGAACGTGTACAGTGCGTTTTTATATATAAAGACGAGCATATATATAAACATCGTAATATTATAATTCCGAATGTGTATCAAAAAGACATGTAAATTTTGTGACTCTTACATGTCACGTGTCTACACACGTCGACGATCAAAACACAAACGTAAATACGTACGAGCGTGTCCGAATTATCAAAGGGCCGCGTCTTCTTATACTTCAGAGAGCTTTCGTGCACCATCCGAAAAAAAACGATTCGTATCGAGAGCGATTCGAGGTGAATGTTTATATAATTTTCAAAAAAACACGCTTAGTACGTGTGTGCGTGTCGTCAAATTAAGGAAATTGCTTCGATATTATGTATCGATGAAAAAAAAAAATAAATAAAAGGAAAAAAATTCTCGATTCGTACTGGAGCCGTTGATGCTTTAATCGTCTTTCTCTCTCGTGTCTCGACACATGCTAACTCAATCTCGTTCTCGCGCAGCGTATTATTACGCATTAAATATTACATACGCCCGCGGTACACCCAAAGCAAATATGTGCGAATGCGAGAGAAAGAAAGAGAGAAAGAGAGAGAAGAGAGATGCTGCTGCTTCAGATGTTCTGTTGAAATCGAATGCAACGGTTGCGTCAGCTCTCGTTTAATAATTTGTCAAATTCCTCGGCTCCGTTCTCAATGGATAGCTCCCATTTGAGCACACGATTGTAATACGCTGCCGCTGCCAAACTGCGTGCAGTGCGCCAAATTTATTTGTCGTGTTGTCGACGTTAAACGCTATATTATAACAGCGCGCCGCCGCCACACCCCCCCGTCGCTGTCAAGTATGAGAGAGCAGCTTCCATTATATACATATACGAAAACAAGATGATTAACAAAAATTGATCAGGTTCTCGTGTATATGTGTGTGTGTGCGATAGGGAGAGACGAAGACGCATCGCCACTGCGCCGGTTAGTAGATATACTACATAATACAAGATCGCCCCGAACAGGACGACGCGACGCTCGAAACTCGAGCTCGAGCCAAAACGGTCAGTTCTTCGGAATTGCGAATAATTAAGTTAACAGCGCGCGCGAGCTGTTATTGCGACGAAGATGGCCTCTTTATTGCGCGGGCTCATGTACGTGCGAGTTGTGCTGAGAGCGATCGTGTGGATATAATAACTCGCATTATATATAGGCTATTGTATGCACTTTGCGTGAAAAAAACATCGTGCGAAGAGCAGCAGCGGCAGCGGCCTGCTCGAGATGCTCCACATGCCCCACGCGTGCTCGCAGGACGAAATTGGTAGGTGTATATTATCCGTATCGTGGCAATAAAAGCAAATACTTGCGCGCGAGAGCGATCCTGCTCCTTGTTTCTTTTTTCCTTTACGCCGACTAAATTTTTCAAACTCGTTTATGTGTTTGTGTGTGTACGGGCCCTCTGCGGTACTCGGCCATGAGACGGCAATCTCACGCCTTTGCGTTTAAAGCCGAAAAAAAAAAAGATTAAACTCACGACGAGGAAGTCGTCGAGAGGAGCGAGCTCACAAAGAGAGAGAGAGAGAGAGAGAGAGAGAGAGAGCTCCGCAGGAGCAAGCGGAAGAAAGGATAAATCCTTAACAACGGCGCAAATCACATAGCAGCAGCAGCAGCAGCAGCAGCAGCAGCAGCAGTGGCAAAGAGCGATGTGCTGCTGCGGCGGCTGCTGCTGTGTTACAAGGGCGGCTTCGTATTAAATTTATATATAATACATACACACAGCACTCTAGAAGCACAGCTCACAGAAGCTTAGTGATCATCGTCATCGCGTCGTCCCCACTTAACCATTATCTACTCTATTTCGCTCTTTTCCTCTCTCGCACTCTCTTTCCTCGTGTGTTATATAGTAGTATATAGTGTATACAAACACACACACGAAGGCTCGCGAGCGCGCACGCGAATACCTGCCAGCGAGTTCTTTTGCGGCCACCTGCTGCGATTTCCATATAATATACCTGCGCGATCACACGAGTACGAGAGAGAGACAGAGAGAAAGAGCCTATCTTACACGAACATTCTCCGATGCGCGGCAAAAGCATATGCACCTCAACGATCTTCTTATGTGTGTGTGTGTGTGTGTGTATGCGCAGTGCTCACTCTGGAATGCAATAATTCAAGCTCAGTTCGGAGCAGCGCACTCGGAAGAGAGACAGAGAGCAATCGTAGCATATACAATATATGTAGCATTTAATACTATACATACACTCGCGCATAATGAATACGTACTTACGGTCTTACATACACAAACGATCTGCAGCGCGCACGAGAGCCCTTTCTATATATTTATATTTATTTCGAGTGATTTTTCTCTTCCGATTCCGTTTTTTTTTTCTTTCTTTTTTTACGTCCCCTCTACTACTATTACTAATACTACGAGGCATAAGTGCACGCGGCTTTAACCATGGCCTCGCGTACTACGACATCCTTGTTTACGTCGATGATACATTTTTCGACGCTCAGACGAAAAAAAAAGACCCAAGATAACGTTATGAAATAATTTCGTGCACATCGCGCGCTCGACGCGCGTCCGAATTTCGCTCCGCGTGATATACATGTACATAGCAGCGAGCAGTCCCGTACACATAATGTGTCTGTTTTGCTCTGTTGCTCGAAGCTCAATCGACCTTATAAGCTCGTGACGTGCCGCCGTCGTCGTTGCTGCTCTCGACGCTGCTGCTGCTGCTGCTGCTGCTGCTGCTGCTGCTGCTCTTATAACGCGCAGACATGTAGGCACGCACATGTCGACTGTGCTCGGCAAGTTAAGTAGGCACGTTATCTCGCGTGCTGCTGCTATAGCTGCCCCCCCGTGCTATGACGTTTTGTGTACGTGTGCGCGCGCCAATTCGACGGGCCCCGCGATATCAAATTTTCGGGGGGGTTCGAGCGGAGGAATATTATTATAATAAAATTAGCGTACACGGCGTAGCAGGCAAGTAGTATACTACATATATAGAGGTAGGCCGGGATTAACGTTTGAAGTAAATATTTATTCGATGTTTATGTAAAAAAAAAAGAACAAAATAAATACATAAATTAGTAAATAAACGCACGTGGCCTACATTTTTTCCAACGGACACTTATGTATTTTTTTCTCTCTCTATTTCTGACTGGACTGGATTTGCGAGCGCTGCTTATATATATAATACGTGCGTGCATCGACCTTGGATTAATTTTACAAACAGCCTTCTTTGGAATGGAAACAGCAAAATTTTTACGACTACTCGCGTGTATATTATAGGCGCATTACACCCGTATCGCGCGCGCGAGCACGCGACCTTCGAAAAGAGCGGATTTTCTGTCGCGCGCACTCTTTCTCTTGCTTGCCATACAAACTCGTTGACTCATGATAAATTTTTTTGCAATTTTCGCATAACTCATGTCCAATTTTGGGTGGAACGTCACCGACCAAGATATCTTCATTAGCTCCGTGTGTGCTCGCGCGCGCGCTAAAAACTCGTTTTTATTGAGCCATAAAATCGATCGTCCCGTCGAATGTTACATTATGAATTAAGGAAACCGATTAAGGTGGAATCAAAATATTTTTCTTACGATCGCGAGCGAGGAATGCGTTCGTTAAATTCGCTAAAATTATTTATTGTCAACCTGATTTTTCAACACTTATATCTGGTGTGATAGCTGGTGAAAATTGTTCGAAAATTAATGTAGCTATAACTGAATCAATAACGAGCGAAACACGGACCCTCCCTGTACATTAAAATCGCTTCAACAGCTTTGAATTTCTTACATTAAATTCGCGATCGACAATCAAATCATACACTTCTCTCACCGATATAAATATTTTCCACGAGCAAACGATCTGCCGCGTCTCGTTTACTCAAATACTGCGTATTATACATTAAATGCGAATGTATGTTTAACGTCTCGAGGCATGTTGGTCATGAGTCGCGCGTAAAGTAATGTTATCGCGCAGCAGCAGCATTTAGATATTACTGCGTATGCCGCGGCGTTGTTGCACCGCCCCATCGGCATAAATGCGCGAGCGAAACTGCTTAATACAGCTTCGAAGCGGTCCGTCTGCGTGTGTGCAACCACGTGCATTATGTGTGTATATTCGCGTATACATTTGGACGATGACCAATCGCTCGATTAGTCTGCTGCTGCTGCTGCTAGTTCGAAGTTTCCATTGGCTGCTGTATTCGGTATTCTTGTTTGTTTATTTTTTTGTTCTTTCTTATCGGGAAAACGTGAGACGGTCACGAAACGTGAATATAATCAATGGAATCGAGTGCTATAACGTAAGACTCGCGGAATTATATTGGCACACACATACACACTCACACACGCATGTGTGCAGCACTGATAATACGCGGATAGGGTAACTTTCTATAATCTATATACTATATATAGTGGAGGGCGCTTAATCGCATTATGAAACTAGCAGCTCTCATGTGCGTATATGTGTGTGTGTGTGACACCTGAATATATCGTATGCGTGTGCGATCTTTTCGAAACGTTCCAACGGTTGTTGTTGTTGTTGTTGTTGTTGTTTTTGTTGTTTTGCTCTACCACCACCACCAACATCATCGTCGCCACCATCGGGGAGTATGCTCGTCGTCGTCGTTGTAATGTGTGTAAGGTGAGAAAATCGCGAGTTAAGCCCAGGTAGTAACTTTGTTGCGTGTGCAGTGGTGTGTTTGAAGAGTACAAAAAGCGAACTGCTGCTGTTGCTGCTCTCACTCTCCTATGCTGACAGTGGCTCACGTATTTAATGTAAAAGAAGCCCCCGTGGTTTTATAAGAAGCAAAATGCCTCGTTTGTTTTTTCGTGCGTAAACTTATTTTTTCTTCTTTCTCCGCATCGAGGGGTTAGAGAGAAGGAGAGGGAGAGTCGAGAGAGAGAGAGAGAGAGAGAGAGAGAGAGAGAGAGAGAGCTGAGTGCTTCACGCAGCCCCGTACGCTATAGAGGAATTGCTCTTGCTTGGCCTGCTTGGCGTATCATCGTGAAAATCTCTCGACGACGAAAACTTGTTAGTTTAATCAATCGTGAAAATAATTACAAATTCGCCGCACCACCGTCGTCGTCATCGTCGTCGTTGTTGTTTGAGCGAGAGAGCTTTTGTTTCTTCGCAGCTCCGAGAGAAAAAAGGCGCACGCGCCCCGTGTGACAGTATCGTCACGCGGGAGCCGACACCTCGCACAGCTCGCAGCAACGACATTTAATAATAAAAAAAAAAATCTGCCTCAAAAAGCTCGGGCGAGCGCAGGCACACGAAGCAGCTTTCATATATATTATGTATACACGATACTAATTTCGCTCGGCGCGCTCTCACTTTTTAGCGATCTCCGCAAACAAAAACCCTCAATTTCATCCAACACAGAGGGAGAGGGAAAAAAGCGTTGCAGAAGCGTCGTACACACAGTAGAAGTAGTAGTCTCCTTTCTCTCTCATTTTCTATTTATTTTTCTATACGAGCGGTCGTATAAGGGTAGAGAGAGAGCCTCGGCGAAAATTAAAGTAGTTGGCGCATGACGCGCTTCTAGCCTCTCTGCTCTGTGCTGGTCTGGTCTGGTCTCTCTGCTGTCATGCGACGCAAGCACACACACACACACACACACTCAGGATACACCAACACACAATGCGTATATAACGCACACACAGCATCCGAGAAAGGCAATTTGTCACGTAAAGCGCGCAGCACACTGCAGGGCTTATATACACACACAGTAGCATCTATAAAAGGCTATAAGTTTATAGCTATGCGCGCTTATATGCGTGTTATACGTGTGGGTAATACATCCACTGTGTGTGTGTTTGGATGCTGCACCTTGATTTTCTCAATTTCTCCGGCCTTGTGCGCTCATAAACAGGCGCACACGGCTATACGATATACACAGATAGAGCCTCGTGATGTTTAGCAGCTGCTGTTGACATCGGCAACATTGTATCTCGCATGTACGCGTCGTCGTGTATACGCGCGCCCTTTTACCCTACACGCATACACACACGCTATAGCACACTTGTCTAGCCTCGATAATTGTCAGTTAGAGAGCTATGCACGCGATTTGCGACGAAGCGCACAATCTGTATACGCTTCTCGGTATATTATAATGGAGTTTGATGATTGTGTCGTTACGTACTAATTGATATATGCCCGTGGAAATTTTCCTGCATTCGCGCAATTTTCGCGCACAAAATGTATAATATGCGAAAAGCTTATTACACGTATTACACGCTTCGATGGGAGGTCAATTTGTCGAGCTTGCGGAAAATTTGTCGGGATATATATACGGTGCGGTGATGCGCGCGCGCGCGGGCGGGAGAGGCCACACACATCCATTACAAGCTCGTTACAAATTTTGACCAGCTTTTAGAGAGGAGCTTTATTTTCTTATCGCGATTCGATTATCGTTGCGTGCGTGCCCCCTCCCGTTTATACGCATAGTATAATTATTCATGCTGGTTTTGGTACATTCAATTTAGTAATTCGGTATACAATAGCGCGGAATAAATTGATCCTCTTCAAAAGAAATATACAATGAAATCCTTCTGCGAGATCATAAAAAATATGAAAACACCCGATAAATTCTCGGGGCCAAGAGTAATAAAACACGAACGATGTTTCAAACGGATAGTAGGCGCGTATACTTTGATTCTTTTTAACATACTATATATATCCACATCAACGCCTTGGGGGCTCTGCCTCTCTCTTTCTCTTTATACATATATATTTTTCCTCTTTCAAATCACTCAAGTAATAATTAATTAAAACGAGGCATCGGTGGCGGCGGCAGCGGCACTCAAGGAAAGTTCCAATAAGGAAAATCTGTCTCCCTCAATTATTCTCTTTCGCTCGCTCCTTCTTGCTCTCTCTCTCTCTCTTTCTCTGACGCCTCTGGGAGCTCGTTCGCGCGCAAGACACATTTTATTCTTCTCATTACTTTGCTCCTCTCCTTCTCTCCGCGCTCTCTATGTACGCATGCACACGACTAAGCTGTACACGCAATTTCCCACACACAAATTCTTCAACTTAATTTTAGCCGTATTCTCTCGTGTCTATTTTCTCTCTCTCTCTCTCTCTCTCCTTCGCATCCACACACACACACACACACACACACACACACACACGGGCGCACAAATACCTCTCCTCTTATGGATGCTCGCGATCCTTTCTCTCTTTTCCTCTTTAATCTACACGTGTACGCACGAGTTGTATATTATATACGGGCGAGACTACGTACACACACACATATATAGACACACCGAGACAGAGAGGCACAACTCTAGCGTTGATGTATATATCATATAAACGCACTACTAGGATGAAGCGATTTACGGAGTCGTAAAAGTCTTTGTAATTTCCGAAATAGGTGTGCACACCGTACCGTGCAGGCGGTCGCAAACATTGACCGCCGCGTGTCGCTTGTCTCTCCACCGGTACTACTACTGCACATCGCGCGTCGTAGTACATAACTACTATGCTATATATTTATTCGCACTGGCAAATATACACTGAGGCATGAAATATCTGCAGCGATCTCTGCGCTCGTAGAGTTTTGGAGTCGAGCGAGCGAGGCAAGTACACGAGCAGACACAGACACAAACACACGCACAGGGCAATTTCATCGAATTACCCGCGCGCGCGCGCGCGAGTATACATGCTACATAGCACGACGGAAAGCCGAGGGTCAGGATTTTTCCCCATCCGTAATTCGACTCTGTCTGTCTGTCTATCTGTCCGTCTCTGTCTCTCTCCCTAGTCGACCTACCTCTCTCTATATTAATCGAGCGCCTAGCGTCGATGAAACGCGGTATTAATTATATCGTCCTCCCTTTTATGTATACATATACGCAAGCTCTCCTTCTACTACTACAGACTAGCGGCAGACAGCATCCTGATGGGCGCAGGCGCGTGCGATATTTATTTCACCTGCAGCAGCAGCGCCTGCCTCTTCTCGCATTACTCGCCGCTGCCGCCGTCGTTGTCGTCGTCGTCGTATAAACGGCGGCGCGTCGCGTACTACTACTACTACTACTACTACTACTACTACTACTACTATTACTACTACTACTACTACTACTACTACTACTACTACTACTACTATACGTAGAAGTATATTCCTCTCGCTGGTGAAGCTTGCAGACAAATTATTCACTCTCTGCAGCAGCGGCAGCAGCATCAGCGAGCTTATAGCGCAGCAAAGAGTCCCGCGCGCCGCGTCGGAGCTTACTGCTGCCGCTGCGCTCGTATATAGCTCACACACACACATACATACGTTCGTACAATTAGTTATTTCCTGCGCGCACTCGCGAGCCGAACACGCTCTCTCTCGCTCTCGCGCGCGCGGCGCAAGCTCAAGCTCGACTCACATGTACGCATACGATATATATAGATATATGATGAACGCACGATGATGTGTATTGCTTGGCGCGCGCATAGCACGCAGCACACGCTCTATTTTCGTTGACACGCGTAGGTGATAACGGAAATTACCTTCGTTCGCGAAATACGCGAACTGGAGCAATTCTGCGCTCGAGATGTTTTTCTTATTATGCATATTGCAATATACGTGGTACGCCGTATAGATAGTGCAGATTTGTCCGACTCAGCCAGCTCCGCTGCCTTGGGGAGTCGCGATGCATTAAAATTTGGTGCAGCGGCATTATTATAACTCGTGTGTGTGGGCGGTGCGCAGTTTCTGAGCGCGCAAATTAACTGTATTATTATATCCTCGCGCTCACGAGGTCAATGACTACTAAAGACAAACATTCAGGAATGCGCACACCGACTGCATGTTGCTACTGATGCTGTTGCTGCTGCTACTGCTTCTAGTACTGCTACCGCTGCCGTATAGCGGATATATACTCCCTTTCTCTCTCTCTCTCTCTCTCTCTGGGTACGTAGCAACACACATCTCACATCTGCTCCTCTTTAAGGCTATTTTTCTGCTGCTTTCTGCCCTTGTGGCGCTTTTGTTTTGCAGGTCTTGCACGCTCAATATTGCAAGGTTCCGGATGCATCAGGTGTTTTTT
>CACVKI010145152.1:13730-35533 GCA_902732785.1 Trichogramma evanescens | reverse complement strand
TCTTTGTGATGCTCTAGATTGAGCTAGGAAGCTCCAATCGAAAACTTGCGACGGTCAAAATTTATTAAAATTTGACAAGGAATTCAAAAAAAAAAATTTTCAAATTTTTTTACCGGTACCTCTGGGTTCCAGGAACCTTTTTTCTTTAAAAAAGCGTTTTTTGGCCATTTTGATGCTCTAGATTGAGCTAGGAGGCTTCCATTGGAAACGTGAAACAGTCGAATTTTATTAAAATTTGACAAGGAATTAAAAAAAAAATTTTTCAAATTTTTTACCGGAACTATCAGGTTCTAGGAACCTTTTTTTTGTTAAAAATAGCATTTTTCGGCTCTATAAACTATCGCCTTCAATTAAAAAATCTGAAAAATTTTAGGTTATGTTTTTTGATAAAATAAACAAGAAAAAATTTTTTCCAGATTTTTCAAGGCTCCGTATCACCCTAAAAAAATTATTTTCGTCAAAAAAAGGGGTTTTTGACTTCAAAAGGTGCGTTCACATCTCTGAAAAAATTTGAAAAAATTCGAGGTTACTTTTTTGAATGAAATAAAAAAGTGAAAAAATTTTCGAAAAGGTTATTGCATCTTAACGGCGCGCCGTGTATGAATTTTCAAAATTTTCAATGATTTTTTCTGACGGCCTGAAGCACTCAAAAATTCTGAAAAAATTCAAGGTGGTTTGGATTGTTGAAAAGTATTTTTGTGAATTTTTTCAGATTTTTTAATTGCTTCAGGCCTTCAGAAAAAATATAGATAGAAAATGAACGTTTATAGAGGAAGAGGGGGGTAGGAGGGGGGAGGGGATCTAAAATTTTGGTTTTGGGACCTTTTTACCATATACTATAACATACGTGTGACATACGGTGACATACGTGCGCAGGTTTATTTAAAAAATTTTGAGCCTTACCCATATAAAAATATAGAGGCTAAAAGCGAGAGATAACAATTACTATCCCCCTGTTTTTCTGCGTCACGTATACTTTATTCGATGTGCGTGTTCGTATTGTGCATTCAGATAACGACATTCAATGTCTAATGTTGAATTATCTTGGCTCGATGAAAACAATAGCATTGACAACTGAGCCAAAGATTTTTATTCGTTTACATGTACGAGCAATTTCAAGATTCGAGTGATATAGACTCCAAATTGCGGTGTACGTACGGTTGCACCAACGCGCAGCTCGATTGTCGTGTTTTTTATGTAATATCGCCTGACCAAACGTACTGATATACTACTACAGTATTTACCCTAAAAAAGGCTTGGTGCGCAGAGAAACATATATAGCTTTCTGGTCAAGGCTCTTTGCACCTGTTCTCCTCATCCGAAAGTTGGCATTGCCTAACATTCACAAGCTCGTTGCGTAGTCAGATCTCGGTTGCACAAAGGAAAACCGAGGGAACAGTTTTCATCTTTCTTCGTCTTTTTGCTGCGCGGTAATGGATTCGGAAGAAGCGCGCATAACGTCGCAGCCGATTGGCATACGCATTATAGAAATGTTCAAAGAGGAAATCTGAGATAATGTATAACTCGAAGCATCGAGTACACCGGCCACATACCCCCTCTTATGCGCGCTATATACTGGACAGGGAGAAGCGTCGGCCAGATAAAACAATTTACTTTTCTCATCAGTGTTATTATGATGATCGTCGTAGTCGTCGTCGGCGTCGTTGCGCTCGCTCGACAAGTGATAATGACAAGCGTGCACATAGCTTGCGCTGCGGAAAAGTCAACGAGAGATAGAGAGTAGAGTTGAGTTTAGAGTAGAGAGAGAGAGAGAGAGATGCGAGTTAAACTTCGCGTGACGATGTGTATAAGCTTCGGCTGTATGTACAATCTCTTCTTCCCCAACCATTTTATTCTCATACGCCGTGTCGTATGAACGAAAAAAAAACACTGTAATACTTACATCTACTGGATTCTAATTAACTATTTAATATAAGATTTATTTGTAATTACATGAAGTTTTCATTTGCCATGATCAGTTTCATAAAAGTGAGAGTAATTTGAATTTGACTCACAATAAAATTACTAAATCAGTCCTTTGCAGAAATTACCAACATTTTATTTTCGCTAGTTTTTGAGAAATGACGAGGTATCAGAACATTCGTGTGGGCAGCATCACAAATAGATGCTGCAAAATTGAAGTTCAAAATATGAACAATTTTTGTGAGAATGGAATATTCCATAAAGAGCATAAAATTAATATGAAAGGAAAATTTTTTCCAAAGAAGATACCTTCTACCTATCATGTTAGTTGCATCCGATGAAGATATTATTCGCCTAAAAAAAGCAAATGAAAGCTCCATTCGATCAGTTAGCAGAAATGACCGATTACGTGGAACTACGAGAATAAAAGTAAATGGATTTATCAACAATAGTACAAATATATCATGTAACAGAGGACAATCTGCAAGTGCGATAATTAGTATTGAAACTGTTCTTTAAGTTATAAAATTATTTTGATTTTACCACTTGCAGATTTACGCATCAAGGTACTCGCGATCCAGTGATGGAGGCAGTAGTATGACCGACGTGTTTCAAAAGCGGTCTAAATTTTTGAAACAATTATACTGCCATTTTTGGATCGTTTAAGATCCAGTTAATATTTGTGACATAATAATAACAGTAAATTTTCTAAAAACTAATAGTTATGTATTTTAAAACATTTTACAAGGTCTTTTGTTGGTAATTAATCCATCGGTAACACCACAGTTAATGTTAAGAAAATATGTTCGCTTAAAATTTCATCGATTTTACAGTGCCTAAAATCGCAAGAGAAATCGACAAAGCACGTAGAAATGAAAAACAAATATTTTCCGTACCATTGAATTCATTACTCTGTTATCGTAGAGACCGATAAAAAATTTATCGAAATGTCGTGAGTCAAGAGTGTAGAAATGTAAAGACATTTGTAAAAACGAACGCTGAATAGTTTTACAAGGCATTTTTGCACCGTTAATCAAAGTAAAAAGTTTTCAAGATTAAATTGAATAGCATCTTGGTGACTTATCGAAAACATTAAAGATGGAAGGGAACCTTTGGCTTTTTGTTCTTGTACTATATTTTGTCAGTTTTGTTGAAAGTAGTACGTTGATGTGTAATTGCATTTCAATGAATACTTAATTTACTATCATAATTTTTCTCATATGATTTTTGGTATTTCCCTGACAGAAAGAGCAAGAATTATAAATGGCGAATTTGCTGAACTCGGACAGTTCCCATACATGGCTTCACTTCAAACACTTGATCATGAGTTAAATTGTAGAGCACACTTTTGCGGTGGCACTATAATCAACAAATATTATATAGTAACAGCTGCTTCTTGTGTAATCTATAAAAATTTTACATTAAAATACGAGAATTTTACTGTTGTTACGGGTACAGTCGATTTGGCATCGCAAAAAGAGGGTGTATATCGGGACGTTCAGGAATTATACATACCACGTGAATGGGAAACTAATGATGACTTGAATTTTGCGATGTTGAAAGTGAGAAATTTTATACAGTTGATTTTCTTAAACATTCATAATCGCCTTAAAATTTGAACTTTTAAATTATTTACAGATAAGAAATCCACTACCTCTTGGAGAAAACCGAAACATTGGGTCGATTAATTTGCCAGGATACAAACATTACACACGTTTATATGGGCCTCCCGAAATCGGTATTATGCTTGGCTTCGGTACTTATTATCAATATCGGGATGAATACCAACAACCAAAAGATGGACCATACAGTCAATATCTACAATACGCCTATGGAAACATAAATGTTGCAGACATTGAAACTTGTACAAATTTTGAAAATCTTGTATGTGTGGAAGGCCTCGGCTTATCAGATGGATATTTGGAAGGAATTTGCCGCGTAAGTAGGATTCAAAATAAAAACGTTTTAAAATGTTTGATGTTATTTCTATATCTTATTTATGAAACATTTAGGGTGACTACGGTGGCCCACTTGTTGACGATACAACAAATACTCTTATAGGAATAGCAAGTACTTCTTTGAAAGTTAAGATGTGCGGACTTATTCAGCGGTTTGCAAGAATTGATGCGCATTTGAAGACTATTGAAAAAATAATAGGCCTTGGGTATCCTGCTGTTGATGTCCATTACATGAAAGTAGCACTACAATATCATTTTGAAGAAGACTTTCCTCATTATCGATTTTGCAATAATGAATTTAGTCTTCCTCATGGCGAATAATTATGTCCTACTGAGCTTAACATTTTTAAACATCATCTAAAAATGTTAATGCACTTTATTTTACATTCAATAAATGTAATAGATTCAGATACTTGCGACTTTTCGATTAATTCACGATGAAATGAAAAATTCAACTATTTTTTGAAAATTATTGAATTTGTCAAAAAGCGCTGGAAATATTTTGTCATTATTGCATGCATTAATGAAAAATTTTATTATTGTTCGTGAGGCTAATGATATAAAATATTCGAACACGTTACACATTATGAAGTACTCGTTTGTTTAAAATTTGTCAACTTTTTACTTAAGAAGCATCGAACGATAATCTGTTAAACTTATTCATAATATTGAAAAACATAGAAAAATAACTTTTTTTCTTTTTTAAATTTCTTTGTTGTCTTTGCTTCTCGAAATCGATAAAATTAAAAAAAAATGAAAAATTAAATTTTTGATTTATTGTGTATTTCGTACTTATATTTTTCATATTATACCGACGAGTCGCTATTTCATCTTCTGTTATAACTCTCATATCAAAATTCCAACAATTGCTACATCTTGATTTTTCAATCCATCTTCGTTTGCGTATGTATGACAAAGCATATTGAGTTCTATCAATTTAATGCATTAATCCTTACACAGCGCATATAATTTTAAAAGAAGTTGAGTTCGATAGATAAATTACAATATTATTATATTTTTAGACTACAACTTGGTACTTGATAAAAATTTGAACAATTTTCTATTACTCAATCGGCAAGAAATGTACATTGTTTCTTGTGCGTCAATGAAAGACGATACATATGCAAATATTCATCGAAATTCAACAGTTTCCTTTTTCTCAATATACACGAGTGCAGTCAGTGTCTATTTTCTCGGCTACAAATCTATCTTCCTCTCTTTGTGTATGAAAATCGCGAGTGCTTTCAATAAGACGCGATGACTTTTCGATACATAATAATACATATTTCATTGCTTATTTGCCTTGTATATTCTTTTCTGCAAAAATAAAATATATGTTCGATATGGATGGAGAAGGTAATAACACCATCGGTGCATTAAAAAAATAATAAAAAAAGAGTATGAATTTTTACTCGGATAGTGCATTGAAAAAAAGTAAGATACAACGGAGGGAAATATGAAATTCGGAATTCAACACAGCGAAAGTTGACCGCGTCAGACAGACGAAATATACATGTTGCATCAACGACGAATGTCACGCGAGCGCTTACTTTACGCTGTGTTTCAATTTTCATTTGCGTCAGGGGTCGATGGATTTGGAAGATCTTTTCGTATTTTTTAAAATACAGAACGACCCTAGCCAAGTTGAGACGCTACACTCTGATTTAGCTCAAGTACGTTGAAAATAATATAGATATCTGTTTTCTTTCGATACCGATTTCAAAGCCATTTTCGAAACGAAACTAAACGATTCTGATAAAATTCTAAAGTATTTTTTCACTAAATTCAAGACTTTTTTGTTCTTTGCTTTTTTGTCTTTGATCATTCCTTATCGAAATGAAAATTTTGAAGATAAGAAACGTTTTTTCACACTCGTAAAATAATTTTTGATGATTTTTTATGATTGCGCTTTTCTTTCTTTTGAGTTTTTTTATCTCGCCAAGAAAAGAGTTTGAGAAAAAATGCTAGTAACAAAATTATTTTAATATATATTCACATTCAACTTTCAGCTAGATATGTTGCAGGAGAGTCCAAGAAAATAGTATTGCAAGAGAGTCCAAGGAAAAGATTCAAATAACGCATATCTCGCGCGAGGAGAGATCAAACGCATTGTACAAAGCGCGTGAGATACACACCGAATCTGTATTAGCTTATCCGATAAAGTATTATATTTCCATAATTTCGATACTCTACGCCGAAGCGGATTTTTTACTGGTTTTTCAGAATATATATCTCGTATCAGTCGCGAGACTAATTACTTTGTAATTGAGCTTTGTTTATCGATTCGAATACTTGGAAATTTTCAAAGATCTCTGCGTGTTTACTCGTTGTCGTTTGAGAATATCATGAACTCGTCAAACGAGTTTTCATCGCAGCAGTGAAATGTATGTGAGCTTTTTTTTCCAATTCTGGGAGATTTATTTAATGAAATCAAGGTTCATTTTATCCATTTCACAGTAAAAAATTTCTACCTTCAAGAACTTTAATATCTCTTACTAATTTTTTTAGCAGCTCAGCTACTCACGTTCATTTTTTTTTGTTCAAACTATAGTAGTGTAAATTCACCGTTGTCATTTCATTCATTAATTTGTCATCGATCGAGTCTCCGATGGTTTCCGCAGTCATCGTCGTCGCGCAGTGCATACCATCGATTGCGTCTTCGAGAGAAGCTAGAAAATATAGCACAAAAGCCAGCCACCTCCGCAGTGCATCGAATTGGTTTATTGTGATTTTCGCGCGACGGAAAGCTCCAACCCACCCATCCACCAGCCCTCGCAGGACAACGGCGAGAGTTTCTCCATTGTCCTATAATGTATAAGCGCGAGCAGTGCCCAATGGGGTTCTCTCTGCAATTCGAAGTCGAGGCTCGTCGAAGTATATACTGCGACATTGCCGCGAGCGACGCAGAAGCTCCTCTCGTTCGAAAGTTGAGTGTCTCTCCATATAAATGTATATTATATACAACAAGGACGAAGTCGCGACAAGGATCTTTGAGTTCGACCCTTGTACCAATAGAGCGTTGATCTATGCTTTCTCTCTCTCTCTCTCTCTCTCTTTCGCTCTACTGCGCGGTCAATTGTCGCAAATAAATTGCTCGACAAACAACCCCGCATTCAACGCGTTAATTCGTTTCCTTACCTCTCCCACGTCGTTTCTCATTTTCTTTTGATCCGTCGCCCTTTTTCGAGTAGTCTATGTGTTTATGATACTGCACTGAATTCTATATGCCGCGCACGAGGAACAAAGAAAAAAAAATAATACGCATAGGCGTGCGCGACGTGCCCAATCTTATCTCTCTCTCTCGCTCTTGTTGCTAGTTTTAATGGTCCTCGCACGCACGAGAGGCCATTCTGGCCTGGTAATAAGCGAGTTTGTACACTCCGAGCGTACGCATAAACACGTTATATTACACGTACGCAGACGCGCGCGCGCAGGCGTGAATTTTCACTCCACAACTCGAGCGATTCTAATGTTTTATATACCGCGAGTACCCTCCACGCACCGCGCACATAAATACACACACAGGAGTAAGGCCAAGATCCTCGCGATAAAAGCACAAACGCGTGAAATGTATTCGCTTAAGGGGACACACCTGTGTTTATGCCTATAAATGAAAAACATGAAAATTAAGGATTACTATTAAAATTTTTAGTTTCTGATGTAAAAATATGTTTTTGTAGGTCCTTTTACAACAAAAAATATGTCTCTAGTTCCTCTTATTATTGAAAATCATCCATCAAAGGAGTATCTTGACTTGTGGATTCTAAGTCATTGACCGCATGATTTTGAATGCAATTTTTCACCAATCCTGATCCTTGGGGTCTCAAAAGTTTTGTAATAAAATTCTTTTCCACTTAAGTGTAGCAGATTTTTTATTTAGTTATTTTTTTAATCTACTAATCTCCAAATATAGCAATAAGCGTTATTAAAACAGCTTTTTTTGTCATTTTTTTTGTACTTCAGAATGAAAACTATTTTCCAAGCCTTTTCTTTAAATTCTGTTACACTTAAGTGGAAAAGAATTTTATAACAAAACTTTTGAGACCCCAAGGATCAGGATTGGTGAAAAATTGCATTCAAAATCATGCGGTCAATGACTTAGAATCCACAAGTCAAGATACTCCTTTGATGGATTATTTTCAATAATAAGAGGACTTAGAGACATATTTTTTGTTGTAAAAGGACCTATAAAAACATATTTTTACATCAGAAACAAAAAATTTTAATAATAATCCTTAATTTTCATGTTTTTCATTTATAGGCATAAACACAGGTGTGTCCCCTTAACGACCGGCACCGTAAAGTCATTTAATCGGTGATCGATTTTTAACGGCGCGTGAGCTTAGCGCGTACTTGAGCTTGTTTAGATGTTTATTGCACTGGTTATGCGTTGCGAGAGATGATTGCGTGATTTTAATGATGGGCATGAGAGATTATTCATTTACAAATTAGGATTCATCGTTCATTTGAAAAATAAAAATATTATAAATAGATATGGGAAAATTAGTTTCTCTTGTATATTTTGAAGAAAAAAGTACGTCAACAAAAAAGACATTTATAAAAAAAATGAAAATATTTAGAAATCACAGTACGTTTTCCATTGCATTACTGAAATTACGATATATGTTATCTTCAACACATTTGCATTATATTTATCTGCCTGCAAAGTTTTTTTTGTCCAATAGTTTGTTTAGAAGTAGAAGTTTAGACTCAGTTGTTCATTAAAATATGTTGTTCTATTCGATCTTGTTCGATCAGTTATCAAACTGCTCTTGAGTCGAAAAACTAGCATTGCTCTCATTAGGAATTTCTGATCTTCGATGCACAGCGTTTACGTGTCCATTCAAGTTATTGCCGTTTGAGTTTCAAATGAACTTGGTCTATGCGCATCATCAAATTACTCTTGCTTCCAAAAGACTTTCCACACTCTTCGCATTTTTGATCTTTGATTTTTTCATGAACTGTAGCAATGTGCGTATCCAAGCCTTTTTTGTAACCAAAAGACTTTCCACACGCCTCACACGTGTAATATTTTATTTTTGACCAACCACCAATGAACCAAATTTACTCGAATCTCTGAATTTCTTGCCTTCATATGTCACGTATTTCGTTATTTTCATTTCCAAATCTATTCTCTTCCGAAGTTGACATAGTAAGAATCTCTCTACTTTTCATTTTTAAATTGTACCATGCATCTGATAGTCTACTGCTTCTCTACTGTTTTCACATCGAATATCATGTATACTTTGAACGGTGTGATTTCGCCGCTGAAAATTTGTTTACATGTGAACTCTACTTGTCACTCAACAAATATCGATGTTATTAATAAGCACTATTATTTAGTTATCTAAAAAATGCTATACTCAATTTTTCTCGCTTTTTCCATTTTTTTTGTGATCATTTTGCATTCAATTTCAAATCAAGAACATATTCCGAATTAATAACAATGTAAAGCTGATGACGTCTCTTTTCTTCGTAAAGATTCGAAGTATGATTTTATTGCGGATACATTTCACACATGAAATATCGATCGTCTTATTCGCATAAAAGTATAAAATTAAACTTACCAAAGTTCCAATATTTTCTGTAACCTCATACGATTCATCGCACTTACGCTCCCAAAAAAATACACTCAATTTGAACAAATTTGTTTACTGCCCACCCAGGCAATCTCGAAGAAATGAACAGGATATGTAAATTAAGGATTATGAAGAATTCGTTGATCTCCGAACGTTTGAATTATAAATCATTGCTACATGCGAGCGCCCAAAACGTCGTGATCGTTTATTTTCAACTCATTGGTGAAGAGTTACGCGTAATGCAGAAAAATACAACTCGATTTTGGTTTTTGTATAGGTATTTCTACTGTTGGAGCCAAAAATGCATAAAACTACCTTTAAAATCATTGACTTGAATGTAAAATACGAGGAATTGTTTAGAGTTCGACTCCGACCAATTTTTAAAGAAGGCAGATGGAAAGATTTTGTAATTTTATTCAAGCAATTATCATAATAATTGGGCGTTTTCTATTTTCTCGAGCTGTAAAAAGGAAAAGAGAGCGGATTCGTCCGTTTTCTGTTTACTCGTATAGGTACAAACGAACAAAGCTCACAATTATTTTTGTCAACAAAGGTTTGATTCAATCGATGCAATGAAGCCTAGCCTAAAACAATATTTTCATCGATCCAAAAATCATCTCTTGAGCGAATAATTTTCCCATATTTCTGCATCGAACCAACGGGACTACAGATTAAAAGAAAGTACAATTCATACAGCTACGCAGAGCAGATTCTGTACATATATGTAACTGAAAAACAAAGCACACATCCGAGCATGCCGAGAATTAACATTTTTTCCCCTCGACTTCAGTCGCAGTTGCTTCCCTTGTCGATCGGATTTTTTTTAATCATACGCCCATTATCCAAGATAGCTCTCGCGCTAAAATATGGATCTTAAAATTTTACCGAATAGATCTCTCAAGCGTGTACGATACTCGTTACAAGTCGAAATTCGAAAATCTCGTATATCGTAGCGCGCGTACAGTCTCGGTTTGTTTACGCTCGCAGCTATAGTCGAAAATGCCGATTCGTACATCGTGGTTCGATGTTGTAACACACACAATAGACTCGCGATCAGTCGTCTGTCGTTCGCACATCAGTCTTGTCGCCTCTCATCGATCACAGCAGTCGAAATGAAGTCCGATACGTTCACCAGGTATATTTTCGCCGCATCGAAGCGACGAAACGTTTCTCGATAATCTCTTATCTGGTTTTTGTTAATTTTATCGATAATTTCAGCAGAACTGGAGAAGAAGAGTCGCGCCCCATAGACGATTTGTCTCCCCCGGGCAGCGTTCACGAGTTCCCAAGCCCCACTGACGCGACCGGAGCCGCCGTCGCGCAAGAAGCCGACTCTTCTGCGCCACGCACGGTGAGTCGACCATAGGTGATTATCCGATCACTCTCTAATGTAACATCAATTTACGCGGCTCTCTGTCTGTACAGCAGGAACATCAGCAGGCCACCGGTGAAAATGTCGTCAGCTGTAGCGGGGTCCAACCGAGCAGCTCGTCCACAGACTCGAACGACGTCGACGGCAACAAAGCCAAGGATGAAGCCAGTGGCAGCTCGAAGCTGAACGTCGAGATGTCCGTTAATTCGTCGTACTCCCGGGTCGACGACAAGCTCCGTATCACGATCGACTTGAGCGTACCGATGCGATCCGCGTCGAGGCACATCGACGGGGTGAACGTCAAGCTAGTCGACTCCGAGTTCAGCAAGGTGGTGCGTCCGACCGACGACCGCAGGCAGTCGCAGCTGCAGCCGAGATGCAGCTTGACATCGAGGTACGAACGGCCGATAATACCGATGATGACCGAGCTCGAATTCGAGTGGAATGAGTACAGACGACGACCGTCGATACCGGATATCTCCGTGGACGTCAATGTCCACGGCGACGCGGCTTCCGGTAGCGAAGCGGCGGCGGCGTCGGCGGCGACGGTGAAGGAGGAGGCGGTGCCTGTCACACAGAAGCCGCCGAGACAACAGACTACACCCGAACCACCTACGCAGAACCAACCCAGGCAGGAGGCAGTAAGTATTCGTCCATCTGAATCGTCATTTTTCATGAAAAAAAAAAAAAAAAAAAAACAACACACAATGTACTTCTACTTTACGTGATTCCCTCGTGCGCACAGAACACGCGGGCAGTCCAAGAGGAGGCTCCACGGGGGACGAATTTCGATTTGGAGGACATAGAGAAGATGCTTGGCATTATTCCTCGGGTGGAGAAGCCGTCTCTTCTCGATAAACCAGGGCCCGTCGGCGCGTTCGCGCAGACAAGTAATTTTGTCATGGTAGCGTTGAAAAAACATCATCGAGTCTTTTTTTATTTTTGTTCTTGCTATTCGTGGTATTTCTTGCTTAAAAAGACGATATAAGATCTCGTGGGTGTTCGTTAAATTCCTATAATTATTTCTTCGATTTAATTTACAATTTTGCTTTATTTACTTGGAGCTTTCTTCGGTATCGTTATTCTGTCAATATCTATCGGTTCTTTTCAATTTATTTGTTTGTTGACATCTACCGATTTCTCATTGTAAACCGTCGTGTTTGTATAGACTGTCGATTTATTTTTTTGAAAGAAAAACAACAACAGCAATGACAAGCCTTACTTTAACGAACGCACTCAAACTAACGATCGAAATTTTTACCACCCACAGAACGAGCCGCTCAAGAAGATGGTAGAAAAACAGCAACAGTTACGCGACAAAGCACGAGCGACGTCGCGTCCAGCAGCAACAGAGGCAGCAGCATCAGTACCAGCCCCTGTGGCCTTCCGCGACAGCCGATCGACGACGACCTCAACGGCGGCGACGACGACGTCGACAAAGACTACGACGACGACGAAGACGAGCTCGACTCAGAACGACCCGCCGTCGTACTCGACCTGCGTCTCGGAAAACGACCCCGCCCGGGACCAGCAACGGCCTTCCCTGATTCAATACGCGCCTCCGTCGTACAGCGCAGCCGTCACCGCGGAGCTGCAAAACTCCACGGAGTCTTTCATGTCGCTGCTGGAGCAGCAGAGGCTAACCAGCAGCAGCAGCAGCAGCAGCAGCAGCAGCGCTGCAGAAACCGCGGCGAGGACTTCGACTCCTAATCTGGCTACCTTCCTCAGACCGCCCCGAACGTCGCCTAGGCCTATGATAAGCCCCAGCGCACCTCCTCACCCGGCGAATCCAGTAAGTATCGCTCGATTTCGTTCGTTTTATGAATCTCAGCGATATCTCTCTGTGTCGGACGTGCCTTGAAGTAGATCGCGTTTTTTTCTTTCGCAGGAGGCCGAATTTTATAACAACGTGATTGAAACGGCGATGAAACGCGCCGGGCCGTTCGCCAACCAGCTTGACATTAAGACAGGTAAGACCTACCTCCTTCAATTCGTTTATTATAAATCAACATCTACATGATTTTCTCTTCAGTTTTGGCCAATGCAAGGCATCCACTCATGCCCGAGCCTTGGGTACCGCGGCCAATGCGACCGTACATAATTGGCAACGAGGAGCCGTATCGAGGCCCGGAAACGGCGGCCGAGTACCTGGAACGCCTCGCCGAAGTCCGAAGCGCGCAAGTGGCCGCGGTGACGGCCCAGCAGCGTCCTCCCCAACGGACGGCCGACCTCACAGTCGGGGACCAGGGAGCCGTACCGAGACCGCCCGCCCCGCGGACGCCGAACCCCGAGCTGCGAGTCGAGGCGAGCCCGCCTGCTTACCAACGGAGCGAGTGGGACCTGCGAGTCTTTCCGGAACCGTCCCCCGAACGGAGCGAGTACGACCTGCGAGTTCAACGTGCCCCGCCTGCTGCCCCAAGCCTCGAACTGGATCAGTCGTCCGTCGCCTGTGACCTTGGAACGGACCTACGAAATTCTCTGTTAAGGGCAGGCCTGCCGTTGGACCTTCAAAATCTCAGCGAAGCCGAGTACGATCGGGCTTTGACAGAGATGCATAGGGTGATGGAACGCGCGAAGAGCATGCTTCAAAATTTGCGACGTAAGAAGTTCGATTTTTATTTTTTTTCATAATTGTGATTGGAATGAATGAAAAACTTATAATTTATTTTTAAACCTTTCAGGGTAAATGCCATCTGCCAAATCCAAGAGAGCAGCGAGCATCGAACAGCCAAAGAAAATGCAAAAGAATAGACTGTATTTTAATATACTGTAACGCCCGCATCGGGATGAAAATTTTATTTTTCTATTTCCGCGACGAGTTTCGTTTTGATTCTTCCTCGCATCGTGCCGAGGAACAGAGTAGATATAATAATGTACATTAAAAAAATAGCATCCATCATCCCGTCGTGAGGTGATCGAGGAATCGCGTCTTAATGCCGAACGATCGTTCTTCTTTGTAACTATACGCATCGAGTTTCTCCATCGCTAGGCGATACATTGTAAAAAAAATTTTAATTGAACATAGAATGACTTCTGCGTATTTTAATACGCAAATAATATTTTATTATTTATAAAAAATTTAATGTCGCGTACCTCGTAAGCTGCAAAAGCTGTAAAAAGGTTTAACTGCTAACAGGTATGTTGAAATAAACTCGATAAAACTGAGTGACTGTCTGCGCTCATTGATTTCGTAAGAACATTTCCAGATTTAAATTCGAAGCTCCAAATAATATAATACCCTTCTTTTTTTTAACTTCATTTCACCGAACGAGAAGAGTTCAAGAAACAAAATAATTCCGATCACTTCGATCGAGTTATTTAGATCAATTTCGAAGCTGACAATGAAAAATCCAAGTGTAATCACACCAGAATGCCTATTTCATATCGTAGTTCATCTCTGAGTATGGCGAGTTGACATTGGTCTGCGAAAATTACGTCACGATTGCGGGACTTCTTACAAATATACGTGTAGGGAATTCATTCGCTTAATTTGAGTGAGAATTGTATATGATTTGTGTATTAAATTTCTAAGGAGGAGTCAAATTTCTAACTAGTCTGAGGGCATAGAGAGTTCTCGTAGTCGTTGGACGGAATCAGTTGGAAAAAGTTTTTTACATGTATTTTGACCCCCTGAAACCAAATATATCCAAGGTTATTTATTTTATAATACGTTTAATACCTTACAAAAACTAGTGATCGTAAACAATGAATGTAATAGGCCATGCAAAAATTTTGAAAACGTCATTCAAAAATCTAACTTATAAAAAAGAGATGGACCTAAAAGTGAAGCCAAGATAAAACGGCTTCTGATTGGCTTACGCCAGCGGCTATACGCTACGCTACGCGAACGACACCGCAGTCAGCCGACCGCCGTCTGCATGCGCAACTTGACATAGACGTAGTATAATGCGCGCGTAGCGCGCCGTAAACTCTAGTTATTTTAGACTTTTTATGATCGTCAATAAAAGAATCTGATAACTGCACGAAGAAATAAAATATCATAGATAATACACATTTTCACGTCGAATCATTTTCATATAAAAAATTAATACGCTATTTTAATATCACCTTTTTACAAGCAAATATTTCTATTTTTAAAATTTTTCAAATACATTTGTGTTTTATCTGCTTATTGTATGTAGTGCGCGTGTTATAAATACGTAAAAAAATGGTTTAAAAAACTTCAGGATGCAACATAAAAAAAGTTATTACAATCTATCAATCTTGATAAATTTAGTGTGAACAGGTGTACTTGGACGCAAAACCATGTCGAATTGTATTTGGATGTCGGACAGACGATCGATCGGCTCCAAATAAAAATCGTACAAAATTCGAGCTAGCAGAGATTTCATCTCCATCATTGCGAATTTTTGACCTTGAAAAAAAAAACATTTTTACATACAAAAATGATTTAATCATTTTTAGAAAATATACAACAATTTCATGGACGAACCGATGCAATTTCGGAATCCAGCGCTGAAAGGAATATAGCAGAATGGATGACGTTTCTTTATTTCTTCAGTCAAGAAACGATCTGGATCAAATTTGTCAGGCTCCGGCCAAAAATTCGGGTCCCTGTGCACATTGAAAATGCGAAGAAACACATTTGATCCTCGTGGTAACAAACAATTTTCTGCAAATAAATGTTAAAAAATGTTATCCATAGAACGAGTGAAGATCCCAACAACAAGCACAAGAGTTTAATGCATACTCAATTGCAAATCCTCGTCCACTCGACGCGATATCATTGGAATCGAGGGATACAATCTCATAGTTTCCTTGATGCATCTCTCCAAATACTTCATTTTTTGAAGATCAGGCATACTTATCACGCCATCTTTAGGCTTCAATATCTTTTCAACTTCTTCGCGTGCTTTATCCTACCACGAAAAAAACAAGGTAAGGTAACAGCATTTATTATTAAGCAAAAAAAGAGATGATCTTTGCCTACTTGTGCTTCTTTATTTTCAGCGAGTAACAATATTGCAAAGCACATTGCCATAGCTGTTGTATCGTGCCCCTGCAAAACACATTTCACCGGTGAATAATAATTTATAAAATAGACAGGAAAAAACTAAATGTAAGAAAACGATGCACTTGCCTCGAATACAAAAGTAGATACTTCTTCTTTAATTCCAGCGTCGTCTATCAAATCTTTTTTTTCGTCCAAGAGCAGCAGATCTAGCATGGCGAGTCTTCGTTTTTTGCCTGCAAACATCAAACTCTCTTATAGTCGTGTCATTTGATAAAATGACGAATGTAAAATGTTTCAAAACTTTCGAATGAGAGTCGTATAAAATACCGTAGACGTTTGCATCCTCGTTAGCGTCAAGGTTCAAATCGTTTAGTTGTTGGTATCCCGTGTTAACGTGATACTCTCGACGTTCATTGACTATCTGTTGAGAAAAAAATTCATAAGTACTTCGATTTACGGCTTAAAAAATTAAGAATGCGTTACATAATATATTTTCTGCAGCTAATGAAACTTTGTTTTAGATTTTAAAAAATGTACAAATTGAGCTGAATAATATTTATGAATTATTGATAATTTTTATTAAAATGATAGAAATTTTACCTTGTTAGTGAATCCATTAAGATGGCCTAAGGCACTCTTCGTCTCTTTCATTAGTTTAGGCATGAAATGAAGCATCCAGTCCAAAATGTACGGTCTTATCGTTCTGTAAATAAATCCGTATAAAATTGAGTCATTAATCAAAACAAAACTTGAAAATCTTATTGCGCATATATACCTGTAAACGACGATACTTCCTATTTTATGAATTGCATTTTTATAATCAACGGCGTCTTTGTTGTCTTCTTCGCTCGTCAGCGATACACCCATCGCCGATTCTGATGCAAATTAACTTCAATCAATCGGGTATATCCGGTCAGATTGTGTAATCAAAGTGCTTACCGCAAATGATATTTAAAGTGCATTTGGAACAATAGGGCAGCAAATCCACGTTCGTTGCCTTTCCCAACGACGAGACGTCCTTGACAGCCCTGTTGCTTTGCTCGAACGTGATTTCCATATATTTTTCCAATACGTTGGAGTGAAAAGCCGGTGTAAGAAGTTTTCTCCTTTGATGCCATTTTTTGTCTGTTGAAAATGGAAATAAAAAACGATTGAAATACTTCACGCCGATTTTTTAATCTGAATGTAACACGATCAGTATTTACCCGAGCTCGTTAATAGCCCACTCTGCAGCCACGAATAAAGGTGCTCGTAGCCTAATTCCTTGTTAATATGTTTATAGCTCATTAGGAGAATCTATAATTAATTAGATTATTATTATTTATTCACATGTTGTTTGATAGAAGCTTAGAAAAGTAATTTATTCATTGATATGCTTTGAGCTCATTAGAAGAGTCTATAATAAATTTGCTTATTATTTATTCACATAAATTGGTTTATAGATGCTTAAAGAAAAGCAATTAACCTCTATGTCATCCGGGTGCTGTATGAAGATGACCGGTATGATACTGAACCATAGTCTATAAACTGGATAATACTTGGATCCCCATTCACGAAACAATTCGAATAGTTTCACTAAAATTGTTCAAAATTATATTTATTAATTGGTAAAATGAATGAAAAAAAGGTGGAACGTATGCTTCGAATAAAGTTAAAAAAAGACATCGATTTCACATTGATCGCTTACATTTAGCATCGTAAGTTTAGTAAAATGAATTAAAATTTAATTTTTATGCAGTTAATTGTCATGAAATTTAGTTTACTTTCGATGTTTGAGTTTGTCACCTATTTTATCAATTTATTTTGAAGAGTAACACCAATCAATATTTGTAAAAAATTTGAAATTTTGAGGGCTGATAGTGCATGTCTTAAAGTACTTGAAACATACGTTTCCTAAAGTACGATCGAAGAAAAATATCAATTTTTTCTAAATGTTAGAGGGTGTTACCCTTTAATTTAGCGCTTCTGTAATTTATCTTCATAATAAGATTTCATATTAAATGGATTAATGAAGGATAATGAGCAGCAGAAAATGTTTTTTCAACGAAATAATAATTCTTTCCTCTAAAGTAAAAGGAATTTTTCAAGTTATCTTACCGGGTGGTATCTGAATCTGCAGCAAATTTCCGAGTACTGGTATTGCTTCGGGTCCAGGTAGAGCATCAATAACCCTGGCCGTT
This sequence comes from Trichogramma evanescens, assembly GCA_902732785.1. NCBI lineage: Eukaryota > Metazoa > Arthropoda > Insecta > Hymenoptera > Trichogrammatidae > Trichogramma > Trichogramma evanescens. The sequence continues at coordinate 17,546 of CACVKI010145152.1, read as the reverse complement.
CTATTCGTGCGAAAATAAATATAATTCGACACAATTACAAGGGCCAAGGCCAATATCACGTAAATTGCTATCATTACGATGGATGGATTATTTTTTTAAATTTGAAAAACGATAATCTCGCAGCGCTCAAATTTTTGTTCACAATTCAGAAAGACAGAAGCGCGTGCGATTGTTGTCAAGCCGAATATCAGCGTCTGACTGATTTCATATAGACATTTACTAGCATCGCGGACAAATCCGACTAGAGAAATGCATCCCATTAACGCGCACACATTCGAGCTACGCAACGTTGCCGTAAATCGTTGCGCTATTAGACTGCAATAATTCGTGTTTGCTTATGATTGGTAAAGCTTGAGAAAAAATCTGACAAATTTAAATACAATAGTTACCATCAATAATAGCAGCTTAGACAGAGTGACTTCGTATTCCATCTTAACGATATTTGTTATTGATAATAGGTAAAGTTACAAAGCGTCTTAAAAAATTATAATGCAACAAGGCCAATGATCGGAGTTAGTTTTATTTAGAATTTTTCGTTTTGAGATTGTGATGACCGATCCTGTGTACATGTCGTGACGTATGATTGTGCAGTGCGAGGGAACTCATTTCAGTGTAGTAGTAAACAGTATAGTTCCTTCGTCTTCGAAGAAATTCTACTTTGAAAATATCTTAATTATTTTATGCGCGCAATGCATGATGCGTCAAAAAACTATATGCGTATGATTGAAATTTCTTTCTCGCACTTTTGACGTGAACAAAAATGCTGAGATTTTGATACTGCACTGAACATCGTACACGCGCGTGGGTAGTTACGATTAAAATAAGGAATTTCCCTGCGAATGTGAGCAATTCTCTGAAAAATACTCAAAATTGGAAGCTGAAATTGAGATTAAAATATTACATTTATACCAACCATTGGGAATTGTTTTTGAGATTCTCACAGAAACATGGGAAAACTCATAAACAAACAAAATTTTGATAGGAATATTTCGATATCACTTTCAGATAACGAAAATCGTGTTTTCCTGTAATATGACTACTCAAGATATTTTGGATTTTAAAATAATAAAAAAGGGATAAAAAATTACGTACAAGATGTTTAATAGTTTTTATTCTAAATATAAAGGAAAATTCAAAGTCACGACAAATTAATAACAAAACTCCAAAGCTTTTTACGATATTAAACAATATTTGTAAAAAAAGTGTTGAATCATTAAGATACTCATGAAAATGCAAAACTATTGTATCCACATTTTTTCAGATGAATCTTATATAACAAAATATTTTAAAAAATGATGAAAAGTATTTATGTAAGTTTTAAGGGTTTGCTCTAATTATGCACTGCACTTAAGTGTCTATTTCGATCAACCTTGCATTCGAATGATTTGTGACAAATCTCACATTCAAAGGGTTTGCTCCTATTATATGCACTGCAGTTACGTGAGATTTCAGGTTAATTTTTATTCCGAATGATTTATGACAAATCTCACATTCGAAGGGTTTGATTCGATTATGTACTACATTTATATGATTTTTCAAGTTTTGTTGGTATCCAAATGATTTGTGGCAAATGTTACACTCGAAAGGTTTGCTCCGATTATGTACTGCATTTATGTGATTTTCGAGGTTACTTTTTCGTCCAAATAATTTTTGACAAATATAACATTCAAATGGTTTGTTCCGATTATGCACTGCACTTAAGTGTCTATTTCGATCAACCTTGTATCCGAATGATTTGTGACAAATCTCACATTCAAAGGGTTTGCTCCGGTCATGTACTACACTGATGTGAGTATTGAGATTACTCTTCCATCGAAATGATGTGTGACAAATGTCACATTTGAAGGGTTTGATTCGATTATGTACTGCATTTATATGATTTCTTAAGTTTTGTTCGTATCCAAATGATTTGTGGCAAATGTGACACTCGAAAGGTTTGCTACGAATATGTACTGCATTTATGTGATTTTTGAGGTAACTTTTTCGTCCAAATAATTTTTGACAAATATCACATTCAAAAGGTTTGTTCCGATTATGCACTGCACTTAAGTGTCTATTTCGATCAACCTTGAATTCGAATGATTTGTGACAAATTTCACATTCGAAGGGTTTGCTTTTACTATGTACAGAATTAATGTGTTGATTAAGATTACCTCGGTGTAAAAATAATTTGTGACAAATGTCACACTCGAAAGGTTTGCTATGAATATGGACTGCACTATTGTGAGATTTGAGGTGACCATTGAGACTTAATGATTTGTGACAAATCTCACATTCAAAGGGTTCGCTACAATGGTGTGCCGTTTTTGAATGAATTTTCAGATCACTTTTGCAGGAAAATATTTCATTATAAATTTCACATTCACCCGGTCTAATACTACTCTTTCTAAGTATTGAATTGATATGCTCTGTTGGACTTACTCTTGCTTTCTTAGTATTTCGATACACGTTCGATTCAAATGATTTTCCAGCGGAGTTTTCAAAACTCTTTAGATTCTCATGTTCGACAAGTATTGCACGGGAGTTAAATTGACAATTATCGTCATAATTAAATTCTTTTTTTATCAAAATTATTAGACTTTTTTCGTTTGAGTGATTGAGCTGGTTTTCTTTTTCTATTTTCACAATAGGTAGGCCACTTTTATGTTCGGTTTTGCAGATGATTGTCGATAGGGGCTTCAGTTCAGTTTTAACATTTCTGCTCTCGAAGTCAATGAATATTTGTTGTTTCGCCTGAAATTCGTATTGTTTATATTAGTTCTCCGTAGTAAAAAAAACAGAACACAATTCATATCATTGAACTCACCGATACTTCCTGAAACGGAAAAGCTTCAACTTTTACGATATTGCGAGAGCCCATCGAATCGAACACATTATCGTCACCTGCATCTGAACAAGTATCGCTCGGCTCTTCCTTCACCCTAAAGAAAAATCGAATTCTATAAGTAATAACCCAAAAAATAATCCTGTCATCATAACACACAAAAATATTATACCTAACTACGTCATTGTTGTCTTCCATTACTTCCTCGACGATAGGTATATTCACTGTAATTTATCGCAATAGATGCTGTGAAAATATTAGAGGTTATATACGCCTCGAAAAGCTAACACTGTACCTTGACTCAAAGTAATATACGTTTTCTCGATGTAATTTGTAAATTGTTCGTCGTGGATTATTCACTTTTGTATACGATCTTCGTGAATTTCACTTTCACACTAGCGAGTGAACGCAATATCAGTCGTATTAGTCGTACGATTAATAAATATCGAGATGAACTGTTACAACTTGGAGCTCGTAGTAGTAATGTATTTTTATTGGAACTGATCATAATGCTACATTGCCAGAACACTATATACAGATGGCGCTTATACATATAATACATTTTGGTGAACAGAATTTAAAATTCAAACATAGCTTAAACTTAAACTTAACAGTAATTTAAGGTGCATCTGGTAAGATGCAAGAAAATAATATTTTTAATAATATTATAATAAAATAATAAAATAATATGATGTAGCACATTAATATGTAATGATTAAGAGAAAATATAGGGGTCATTCTCCTACTTTTTTAAAAAAGTGTGCGCGGCGGTATTTCAAAAAAATCTGAAAAAAATATATGTTATTAAACAACATAAAAAAAGACTTTTTCTAAAGTTTTAGCCCGAAAACAAATTTTTGGAGGTGCCAAGCGACAAATGAGTGTCGAAAAACGTGTTTTTTTTCGCTGTTTTTGGCGATTTTTGAAAAATTCTACAAGGAAGAGTATTGACTCGTCAGAGACGTGGTCGGGCTCATTTTTTTCGTCTCAAA
>CACVKI010145152.1:0-13680 GCA_902732785.1 Trichogramma evanescens | reverse complement strand
GAATGTAGACTACGCCTGACAAAGCTGCATTGTACAGCATAAGTAACCTCCTCAAATGCAATGTACTCTTAACATATTGTAGATGTACTTTTTTTCTATAAGTGATTTAATTTAGCTACTGTACGTAGCTTTGGTTACTTCCTATGAGTTGTTTACAGACACAAATTTGAAATTTTCGGATCAGTTTGGTTACTTACTTTTGCAATCAAATAAATTTATTTTCACATAATTTGAATTTTCATTTCATCATAAAAAGAATTTTTTACAATGTTTACAGTCTTATTACTCATAAAAATTTAAAAATGCAAAGGGCGGAAAATTTGAAATGGGCACCCACATTAGTTCAATCCTGGCCACGCTAATGTCTCCTTGTAAGTAATAAATTGGTGTATTTAATTAAGAATCGCTCGTATTTCTGCCCAAGCCCTGAAAGGCCCATTTTCAAGTACGAAGGCCCAGAACGGAGTGACGGGTTTACCAGCAGCAGGCCCAACTCGGCCAGAGGTCCGAACCTCCTCGTGAATTCTCCGTAATGTACTGCTACAACAATGAAAATTGAATATAACAATACTGATTCATTATAGTCATTAAATTTGATTTGATTTGTGTGATTTCAATTTAATTCGCATTTCTAATAAAAAAATCTATTAGGTCCGCAATTTAGATTTCTGAAAATCATTGGACACGTGTTTTTTTTGTTTTTCAATTAGTCGGAAGAGTACTATGATTGTAACGTCACGCTCATTTTGAACTGATCATACACGGAGCGAACAGAAGAGTAATTTTTACCCTCCTGCGGAGTAAAGCACGTCTATTTACCGTCACGTTACTACAGCCATATGCTTAAACAATAGCGTGACTGTCAGTGGACACGCTTGGACGTTCTTTACCCACCAGGAGGGTAAAAATTACGCTTCTGTTGGCTCCGTGTACCTCCGTTAATAATTGATTAATTGAACAACAAAAAAACACGTGTCTAATGATTTTCAGAAATCTAAATTGCGGACCTAATAGATTTTTTCATAAGAAATGCGAATTCGCATTGAAAATATCGAGCAAAAAATTGACCCATTTTTATATCAGTTTATGAAAATATTACCAACAAGTTGAAAAAATCCAAATTATTGGTACTTTATAAGTCTCTAGTGGAAAGGCAAAACAACGACTTAAATCCACTTTTCGCGTTTTAAGTTGCTCATTAGTGCCTAATTGAACGCGGATGAGTTGAGCTACTCGCGAATGAGTTGTTTTAAGCTACTGTAAAGTGAAAAGCACATCATAGAGATGATTGCGGAGCAAAAATATGGACTTGAGTCGTTTTGTTTATCTACGGTTTAAACTTAAGTCCATTTTTGCGGGTACACTTTTTTTTATTTTGCACTTGAAGAAGACTGAATTACACTCAAAATAATTCAAAGTTTAAAGTATGATCTCGTTCTTTTACACGCTTCATACCTGTAACAATAATCAAACTCAGTTCAAGCTTAGATAATGTACACCAGCGGACTTAGATACTCGGACCTCGAAAATTTGCGATCGATTAGTCGCTTCCTTCACTGTGCAATGCTCGTCGTGAAACTGTAGTCACGCGCTGTTGTTTAAAAAACGTAAAGGAAGCGACTGATCGATCGCACATTTTTGAGGTCCTAGTATCTAAGTCCACTGGTATTCTCTGGTATATATACGTAGGCCGAAGCACGACTGAAAATTTCGAAAATACGCGCCTTCCCGTTTTAAAAGTACGAACTAGTAAAGTTTAAATTTACAAATTGCAACATTTGCACTTTTGAAATCATCGTACTTTTTTCAAAGCAGATTAGACGTTACATCGTGCTTTAAAACTTAAAAAGGTGGACTTAAGTCGGTTTTGCTTTTCCGAATTTTCGTGAAATGGACTCATTATGCACGATGTTAAAACTAGCAATGTAAGTTATACTCGTCTACTCCGACCCATGTACCTTAAAGTAGACACTATATATATAGGTATTTTTCTTCATAATATCGATTTTTAGAAAAATGGACTCAAGTTGCCTTCAGAAATATATCCTGCATAACATGGATTTTCAGAAAGAATTGTACTTATTGACCATTTATCATGAAACAAACATTCATTAACAAATCTTTTATTACCATCCAACGAAGATCGAAATAGCGAAAGAATATTAGGCATTAGTAGTCACAAGAATTATGTCAAATGAACTCGAAAAATAATTTATTGAAGAATCTTTTCAAAAAAACGCCTAAAATACGCAAATTGTGCTTTTTTAAATTACTAAAAATCTAAATTCTCACAGGTTTGCAGAATTACAATCGGGACATTGACACAATTACTAAAAACTCTAGCTTGAGGTCAGCACCTGGCAATAATTGGCCTTTGATAGCGTCATCTTATCGTACAGCCATAAAGATCTTTCTCTTTCAAGAATCGAGTTGAAACGCCCTATTTAAGACCTTTAGCAGTAACGTTGCCTACTTTATATATTTTTTATTATGCCGCACATATCCGAGTTTTGACGAGTATTGAAATAATGCGGATTTGAGGGAAGCTATTAAGATTACTTTCCTATTTTCAAATGATTCTGACATTATCAAGTAAACTTATTGATATTATCACATTTTTTAAAAATATCAAGTTTTAATTAATATGCAACGCTGAGTTTTCAATGAAAACCAGTCTTTTTGCTTAAGTTCTTGATGAAATATAATTATACTAATCAAAGTTTGATACAATGAAAAGAAACATATACCCTGGACTGACTTTGATTAATTTAAACATATTGACGTGAAATTAAGTTATGTGGGATGAAAATACTTTCGAAGTATATTTCTACACTTTTGTATAAATTATTATGCTGCTCGTTTCATAGCTACGTCCACTTCGTTAATTGCAATCAAACAATTTATTTGTCCTGCACAACGAGTTGTCACCGAGTAAGAAGCCTCGCAGTAACTTCGTTTATAATTCTGAAAAGTCAATGGATTAAGTATATACTTGAGGGTTGAGCACAGAAGCTGGAGGATTGTGAAATTGTAAACTCATCCAACTACTTTGATAATGTTGTCCATAGATGGAAAATAAACTTTTAGATTCACGAATATTTGTTTAGCTTAAATTGAAGTTCTGACGACTATAATTTCCTTTCTAGCATTGATTAATACAATTATAAAGCTCTGAATTTTATGCATCATTATGGTAACAATATTTTTGTTAGTAGCTCAAAAAAAAATTAGATTGCTAGAATTAATGCGCATTCTTGACGATGAGTGAAAGCAAAAATGTACTGAAAGAGCTACGTTGACAATAGATCACGAAAATATTCGAAAAATATATTCTCGTATTTATTTGAATTCCTTCGAGTCAGATTTTATAAAAGCTTTTCATGCGATACATTTTTCATTCGTATCTTGCAAAACTATATACTGATGAAAAGTCGTCAAATTTATAAACGAGAAATCACATCCAGCCTGATGACAACAAATGTTATCAAAACACGTCCGCTCAGCCATATAGAGGCGAGAAAGAAAAATTCAAAATATAAACTCAAGATGAGAAACCAATCCTGGTGTTTGAAAAAAACAAACTCAACGCTGTAGTAATACTCTGAATGGAAAAACTTTTTACCCTTGATTTAGATCACTCGTGGTGTGTCAAACTTCAAGACCGTAATTCAAACTTACAATTTTGAGCCTGCAATGTGTATAGTGGAAAATATACACATCATGCAAAAGTTGAAAAAATTGAAGCGTCAGAATGCAAAGGTGGACGGGGGAAGGAGAGAAAGAAAGAGGAACCGAACGCGACACCCGAGTGTTAGCTGCTAGAACAGATTAGGAAATATTTATGGTTCAGTAAATCAGATACTGTCGGAGTCTTCCACGCTCACTCGCTCCCTCTCTCTCTCTCTCTCTCTCTCTCTCTTTCAGTGTATTCTCTCTTTTAACCACCACCCCCTTTTACATGAATGTTCGCTCGCTCGCGTTGATTAATCAAAATAAGTCCTTTTCAGAGAACGTACGAACACAGAAAATGGCAACATAAAACACTGAAAGAATAAAAGCCCCAAACGCTGGGGTATAATCTTCGGTCTTATACGTGGCGCGCACGTGGAAAAATAAACGATGACAGGTCAACGTGTATTGAAAGCTTCGTACTGATTCATGCTGTGTATAAAGGATGGACGATTTCAAATTTTTTCTCTTGGTAAACAAGATGTCAGAAGGGGAAAGAGATAAAGTAAGTAATATAGCTTCGGATACGCAAAATATGTAAGATGGAAAATAAAAAATAATTTGCTCTACTTTCAAATGGAACATTTCGTTTGTTCGGAGCCGTGCTCTTTTCCTTTAGCCGATAAGTGAACTTTTAAAGCTTAAATTATGTGTGCACAGTTTAGAAGAATAAAAAGAGAGAAAAAGAAAGATTACGTACGCTCCCTTTTAAGACGATTACTGCTGGTAATATAGCTGAAAGATGTAAATCTTTGAGTCAGTCGACTTTTAAATAAATTATAAAAAATTGATGAAGTATTTGGCAAAATTCATGAAAAAAAGTGCTATAACACGGAAACGAATTAAGACATGCACTATCTAGTTTAATGAAAGTTAAGATGAAACTCATGGGCGTGTATACATTCAAAACTATAATTCAATTAAAATTTAATTACGCCAGACCTGAGACGTATAGCATGTTGAAATGACGTTAAAAATTACCTCTCTAATTTTGAACAATATACAAGTACCATTGCACCGCAGCGATTCATTCTGTCTTTGAGAAACAATGAATCTTTCGATGAAACTCGCCACCTCTCGCGCCACCTTTCGCCTTAGTGCACACTGAAGAAATAATTATTTCCGACAATTCCCCTCAAGTAACAGAACTTCTCGAGAAGTAGAATACGTAGCTATACCTAACCCACGCTTATATATACATATTTTCACATGCTCAACCTGATACGCAACTTTTAATTGTTGAACAGGAGAATTTCAAATGGCATCCAAGATATTAATAGTATTAGGTGGGTATCGATCGTCCTCGGCGAGGCGCGTCAATTCTAGTATTAACATAATATTAGCCTAACTTATATTATCTTACAGTAATTTGACGCAAATGTGGCGTTTCGATAAATATTTGCGCAAGCTGCGAGACGTTGACGTGTTTCCAGATGCATTATGTTAATTGTAAGCGAAGGTTCTTTACAAAAAGCAGAATACTCTTATTAAGCTATTTTAATAAAATTCAAAACTGATTTGTTTATCGTTATTTAAACATAAATACAATCATATAAGCCTAATTAATGAATATGTGATTGGAATTTTATATGATCAAATAATTTATTTACTCCTGACCAAAAATAGGTTATGGTTTGAAAGATAAATTAAAAAAATATCTCGAAAATTCTAATTTATCCTTGCTGTATTTTTTTGCCATCAATTTGTAATTCAATCTACCATCCTACTAAATTTAAAAACATACATAGAACAGAATAGCATGCAAACTCATTTTTATTCCATAAAACACGTGTTTTCGCAGGAGCAAATCTTCCAAAAAAAAGCTAAAATCTACTTTGTGCAACTACTTTGTTCACTTAGTATGTAAAAGATTACATCTACATAGCACAGATTCCATATTCACTTTATTTTACATTCAAAAGATTTGTCAAAATTAACCCTGCACAAAGCCACGTCCTGACGCGTGTACCCAAGTACTATATATGCGGCTTTGAATGTTGAATTTAAAACTGTATGATTAATTTTAGACAAATTTTAGACAAAAATTTATTAATCAGTAATCAAGTATACTTTGTTTATTCATTTATTAATTCATTCAAGAAAGCTATGGAACATAAAATATTTTATTTTGAATAAAAAATTCTATACTTGTCACTAGAAAAACTCTGATTTGTGGATACGCTTCGAGGCCCCATGTAATTTAATACTATTGACTGAAATGCTAGCTAAAACTGAAAGTGAAACCTAATGTTTTCAAAGGTTTATTCAACTTTTAATTTCATTGTGAATAAAAAAGTTTTTTGGAAATAAAATTTGTAATTACAGTGTATTTATTAATTTTAAAATTGTGAACACGATGTATGATATAATTTGTATAAGTAAAAACTCTATACTTTAAAAATTTTGCATCAAGTTTTCATGTGAGAGTGTTACAGTGAAATTCTAATAATTACTCGATTATACTTATTAAAAAGGCGTACGCTTTTACTCTCGGTGTAACTAAAAGCAAATAAATAATGGAACGAATTTTATTCATCGATGAATTTTACTGTTTTATTTACCAATACTGATACCCGGAAATTTTCGAAAAACGAAAAAGTCAGCTTTTTTTGGATAAGAGTAATAGGCTCTTTCAAAAAATTATTACAAAAATTGATTTTCACAAAGCGAGACAAAAAATATTCCTAACAAAATTTTACTGTTACTAGAGTGTATGCAATCAAGAGAAGAGGAAAGAAAATTGAGCAAGGTAGGTTATAAAAAGAAGTAACAGCATGTGGGTACGTGATACTTTGACTCAATTTCTCACTGCATTTTCGCTCTTACTCGTCGACTGTGAACCCGTACAGAGAGAAAATGCTATAACTCAAGCGAGTTTGAAATTGTTCGTGTATGGTATGCATACGATTTTCATCAATGTGGCTTCTTTCGCCTTGAATAGGGATATGCAAATGAATGCGCACACCTATATAAGCGTCTACATTTATAATTATATTTTCAATTTAGTAAACAATAAAGAGTCTGAAATTAAATATTTTGGACAGTTCTTTAGTAAAGAAGAAATGCCTATTTATATAAAAAGTTTTAACTGCAGATAACACAAATTCCATTGTTAAAAAAAATTTTAATTTGTACTCTGGTGTTCTGGTAAAATAATACAATTTATTTAAAAAATTTTCATCGAGAAATGTAACAAGGATATGTCATAAGGGACAGAATAATACAAAAGATTCGCACTTTAGGCACTCGATACGTGTATCAAGTTTATTAGAAGCTTCATCAGTTGGCCTCTATTGTAATGCATTGTGTAAATTATTGGTGGAATGTATAATACATATTTACAGGCACGCCCTCGACGAGGATCTCTCGACAAAAAGCATCCTCTTGCAGAAAGGGTTTATGATTACAAAGTATCGCGTCAGTTACAAAGTCTGCGTGGTAATCGTTTTATTCCTATAAAAAAAAAAATAATTGAACAATTTTCAAATGATAGAATATTTCATATTTTACATTTATGAAATATGAATGTCAATTTTTTAATTTATTATTTACTCGGTCAAAGTACGTTATCTGCTATTTCAATAAAACATTTTCGATCGGTCAAATCGAAATATTAGCAGTTGCAGCTGATTATTCAGTCAACTTTTTTGAGTTGTAAACTAGAAAGAATATTGATTATATTAATACAATTGTAATTTCAATTTGATCCATGCTTCTTAATCTAAAAGGTAAAATTTATTCTCAATTAGTATATCATCTATGGAAAATCTCTGTTTGCATACAAGTAGTTTAAAACCACTTCCTCAAAAAAGTATTCATGGCAGCAAAGGCGATACCAAATGATTGTTGTCAAAACAATTTTTTTTCAAAATGTGATTACATTTCGCTACACGTTTTCAACTGACAAGTCAGTTGATTAACTTGTATGGTTCTTCTAGGCGGTACATGATTCAAATTTTCAACTGTTCTTTTTATTGAAAAATAAATATTTAGATTACAATTATTTTTTACCACCTATGCCACTATGAATATTTGTTTAATAAAAAATCAAATTCAAGTTAGACCTAGGACGTATGAATTGCAACCAGATAAAAGAAAAGAAGAAAACTAAGGATTATAATTCAAGTGCACGTTTATAGATACAGGTTTGTTTAAAACTTAAACGCAGAAATGACCAATAAAAGTAAGCGCAATTCAAAAAACAGTTATATTACGCCAGCAAACTTAACGAACGGCTCGTGTATTAAGGTCTCGCAAATCCAATGAAATAAAACGATTTTTGCACAACTACGAGGTTTTCCTCTTCCCGTGTCTCGCATAAAATTTATGAGATAACAGACTTTATTTCAATCTCGTTTTTTTCCACTTCAAAAAGTTTGTAACTATTCAGAAAGATACACGTACTGAAAGCTTAACTCGCGTTCACAGTCACGCATGCATATAAACCTAATTCGTCTATGCGATCGCTGTTAATTTATGCGTATAACTGTTAAATGAATTTTTTTGCACTACGTACCAGAATAAACGTTATAAGGTATTGAGTGCACATTACAAAATGTTGAAGGAGAGTTTGAGAATGCTTGTACAGTAAACCGATCTATTTTTAAAGCATGTTTCGGAATCACGAAAGCAATGACATAAATTAGTCCAGACATTGGCAGGGTTTTCGTAACGAACTTTACGGAGTTTCTCAAATTTTCTAGGCGTATTTTGATGTGTTGAATCAATTTTTTTAAGTTGGCTCTCTCAAAGGTTGTTCGTTTAAAAGTTATAAAAAAATGAATTGTTTATGTGGTTTTGTAAACTATTGAAGATAAATTAAAACAAACTTTTTTTCTTCTTTAAAAACCGAAAAGATTAAATTATTGTATTCATTGGCAAAAAGTGCTATTTTTCGAGTTTTTAACAATTGTTAATTCGTTAAATATGTATCAGACGAAAATATTTAGAGTAAATTATTTCTCTGGGTCGTTTAAGGAATCTAAAAATATTTGTCATGTTGCCAAAAGTTTCTCATAATTTATGTCTTGTACATCGACAATATGAGTGCACTAAAATTATTAAAAAACCCTGAGTTTCATCAAAGAACCAAACATATAGATATAAGATATCAAATGTGCAGAGACTATGTACAAAAGGGACTTGTTAATGTAAAACATGTTGCCAGCAAAGAACAAATAGCTGACATTATGACAAAGCCCTTAACAAAAGAAACTTTTGAATATCTACGAGATAAACTAAATCTTTGTTATATAGATTAATTTTTTTTCAAATGAAATATTTTATTGATTACTGCTATGATTTATTCTGAACTAGATTCGTGTACGAATGAAAATATTCGTACACGAATTATTTTTGGTGCACGAATAAGTATTTGTACTCACTGAAAAAAGAATAATTTTTCGTGCACGAAAAAATGTGTTCGTACACGAATTATTTTTGGGGCACGAATGAGCATACAAATTGCATAAACGAAATAATGTTTTTGGTGCACAAAATCATGTTTTGGTGCACGAAATGTAGGTTTTTGAATGACTCAAAAGGCAAAATTTTCGTGCACGAAAAATTTTCCGGAAAATTTCGTGGATGAAATGGGGTCGGAAAATTTTTTTTCGCACACGAAAAATGATCAATTACATGACGCTCCATTAAAGTTTTTGTGCACCAAAATATTTCGTGCACGAGCTTTTCCCTGAATAGCCACTCTCTTATTTAATAACCACAACAGAATGCTTTTCTTTGTAATATGCTACAAGATTGGTATTTAATTCCATGATTGTGCTGACTCAATTAACATTAAATCTTGTAAACATATTGATAAAAAATTATGTTGAAAAGTACGCCTTATTTTGGATTATGCCCTATATTCTTTTGAGACTCGAAAATTCGACCAAGGCTTATTTTTGGCGTATGGCATATTTTCGATAGAACACGATACTTTTTGTTGAAAATATATTGTTATTTTGGTCCAAATTTCCTAAAAAAATCGAAAAAAATTTGAAATTATGGAAAAAATATTCTAGTCTAGTATTTCCAGTCACTTATCCTTAAAAAAAATTCATTTTCCTTAAAAATAGGGTTTTAGGCTGTAAAAGTTCAAAGGTCATCTGGGAAAGTCTGGAAAAAAATTCGAGGTTACATATTTTTAGCTAGAAATATAAAGGAAATGTTCCAGTTTGTCGTGTAGAGGAATTTCTTTAAAATAAAACCATTGACAATTTCAATATTTGTTTTTAAATGTTTTGAGGGTCCTAAAAATCTAAAAAAGATTCAAGGTCGTTTGCATAATTGGAATGTACCTGAATTAATTTTTTCCGTTTTTTGAGTCAATTTCAGGCTCAGAATTCGTATCGATAGGGAATTTACATTCATAACGAATTTACATTATCTCCAAAGTTACGTTATTATCAAATTTTTCATAAAAAATATTTCTTTAATTTTTTTTTTTTTTACCCAGAAGGTCCGTAATGAATTGAAAGTTCAATACAGAGCTTTTGTATATTCATCATAAGGAATCAATTTATTTTATATAGTTACATGAAATTAAATTTAAGCATTATAATCCTTTTCATGGTTTAGCCTGTATATATTATTTAAAGTCGGTATTTTATTTTTGGAATGTATTATGGTTAATGTGTTACAGTCCATGTATAAGCTCAATCCCAAACTTTTCTTGCTATATTGTGTGCCTTGTTCATATATTTTATACCTGATAAATTATTAAGGCCGTTAATTAAAAACTTTAATCAGCCCAAGCGACTAAAGCAGTGTGTACTATGGTTACACACGTATGGATTTTGGTGTCTGCTACACTAGCTGAGAGCTTTAGGTAATTTTTAAGTTGGACGGCCATGAATTCATAACTATGCTCTTACATGTACGGAGTCATATAAAAACGATTCTTAGCGAGGAAAAAAAAACTTTTGGTAAAAATTCGTCAAATAATATGATGTTCAACAAATGCAATTTTATGATAAGAACCCATTTAAAATTTAAATTGCATTACATCAATAATGGGAGTGAATTAGCCTATGTGGATATCTGCTTTGTACCTTTTTCTGGATACTTCAAAGAGAAAAATGAAGAAAAATATTTGAGTACGATGAGATCATGCAACTGTGTTCTACATAAAACTTGCCATGTCATCTGTTAATCATTGCAATCTGCGTAATTAAACATAATTCGTGAAGCGAATTCCACTAAAATGTTTATAAATTCTATACGTTTGGTGCTTGGTTGTATCAAACTTTAGTTGTTTAAAGACAGCTCGAATTTTTAAACAGTTGAGGTCTTTTAGTAAAGTTGAGGTCTTTTAGTAGATCGAATACGATAAATAGTGGCTGAGATATAGTTTATTTATTGAATTACCAACAAATGTCTTTTGGCTAAGATAGAAGTGTATACTAAGAATGGTATGCATGCTCAGCCTATACTCTTTTTATTAGCTTAAATAGAAGAATAATAATTATTATAATTGTGGTCATTTTTACGTAGTTTTTATTTATACGTTTTTACGTAGTTTCTATTCAGGGACATCTCACATGAAATTCTAGGAATCTCTAGGGTAATTTGGAGTTTCGTATGCGAAAATGAAAAATGTTGTGTACCAATTTTCCCTTAATTAGCCAAACCCTTATAAAAATAGAATTTTACATGAGGAAGCCCTTTGCCAATGGATTGGCAGTGGCTTTTTTCTTGAAGAAAGAATTAATTAAACCCTTTAAAGCAAAAATTAATTAATTAATCAATGAAGTATAATTAAACTATGTAAATTATATATTCCTTGATCCTTCATTAAAAATATTAAATATTGCAAACTAGTAAGCTGTAATTTTGTTTGTTTTACACCTTAGATAATAATTTTGTTGTAAAACTACACATGTTTTTATCTAAATTAATTACGCTACAGACGCTTTAGCGAGTGAAAAATGTAAACGAAATCACGTTCCGTGAACAGCGCAAAAAATGCGAGGTATTTATTTGTAATTAAAATCATAAATGTTCGATCTACGATCTGGTTTTCGAATTATGCTTTTATTGTCAGCTACCATTGATTAGCTGAAAAAAAAGTGAAAAACTCTTGAGGACACATTGAGTTTGAGTCAATTGAACAAAGGCTCGGAAGAACAAAAGACAACGCCTATGTGTGCGAACATACAGAGAGCGTGTCGCGAAGAAATACGAACGTACCCACAGTGTGTCAACGAAATGCTTCCAAACATCAAACATATCGAACAAACAAAATAGGGCAATCAAACACTGCATTAACTTAACCAATGGTAAGTCCGCTAAAAGCCCAATATTATGAACAAAAAGATAAATATCACTAGATACGAGAATTCAAACTATTCTTGTAAAAATGATAATTTAGGCATTATAAAACTTTATAGATAATTTTTCAGCTACTAGTCGAAGTTTGAGTAAGTTTACTTCCATAAGTTAAAAACGTAAAATCGCAGTACGCCGCAAGGGCTATGCCATAACAAGCAATCTTATGTCTACTACCAATTACTGTAGCATGTATTGCATAACAAGTAATGGTAAACTAAATTTTTATTGTTTCATAAAGACAAAATACTGAATGTAAAACTTAACCCTAGTTACATTTACATTTGAATTTTATTTGTAATTGAATGATTACTCACATTGATTTTTACAGTTTTAGTTATTTTAACAGAAGAAACATCTAAAAACAACACGTGTCCCACTTTGCCAATATTCGCTTTATCCAACAATTGGGAGTTTCACCTTATTTTTATTTAATTTTACATTATCCCACTTTTGGTCATGGCAGTGTTCTACTATTACGATGAGTTGTTTCATTTGTCCTACTCCTCAAAATTTTAAGTTCTATATAAATTTCCTATTCTGTTACATTAGTAAAATAAGTAGTTCACATATAATCTAAGTTAATTTTGTTATAATCTACTTAATTTAGAAAAACAAAGTAAGTCTGCAAAGTATCCACTACTACCACTTTTACCTTAGTTTATGTATCTTCAATGTAACTATTCACGTATCTTTTTTTAAAGTTTATTACATGTATCAAATGGGTTTTGTGATTATAAAAGCGCTTTTTACCAATTTTTCATTCTTTGTGAAAGTGAAACTTTTTAAGTTGATTCTAGTTGTAATTGGACGTTGAACTGTTTCGATCAATTAAGGCTGTTTAAAAGAATTGCTCGAGAGTGGATGAAATTTTATAAATATAGATGATTGGCAGGGTGTGTTAAAATTAAATTATTGTTTATGCATCATATCATTAAAGCTTTTATTAGTATTTTATTGGTGTGTGGCAGTTATCATGATGGGTAAGAGGGTCTAAGATTAAATTAGAAGCGATAAGTCAAATTAACCGTTTATTTCCTATTTAACTCTTATAATTGGGTCATTCTCCTTCTTTTTTAAAAAAGTGTGCGCGGCGGTACTTCAAAAAAATCTGAAAAAAATATATGTTATTAAACAACATAAAAAAAGACTTTTCCTAAAGTTTTAGCCCGAAAAAAAATTTTTGGAGGTGCCAAGCGACAAATGAGTGTCGAAAAACGTGGTTTTTTTTGCTGTTTTTTAGCGATATTTGAAAAATTCTACAAGGAAGAGTATTGACTCGTCAGAGACGTGGTCGGGCTCATTTTTTTCGTCTCAAAAAGTACTTTTTGAAAAAAAATTGACCCCGAGGTTTTCGTCGAAAGCCACATCTTGACCGTCGTGCAAGTAGATAGCTAATTTTGTGGATTTTCAACAATATTCAAACGGCTCCACAACAGGCAATTTTGAAGCAATCAAATTTTTATAAAAAGCAAATTAAAGGTCTTTTTGAGACCTTTAATTTGCCGCCCTCAGAATTTCGATTGCCTCAAAATTGCCTGTTGTGGAGCCGTTTGAATATTGCTAAAAATCGCAAAAATCGCAATTTTTCTAGTTTTGTAATAGCTGTGGTTCGCTCGGAGA
>CACVKI010145150.1:0-18242 GCA_902732785.1 Trichogramma evanescens | reverse complement strand
GCAAGCGGAGCAGCCATTCTTTAATATAAGACAAAAATCGTAGAGATTCACGGCATATAAAAAAATTTAGAACTCAAAACGTAAATTTGTTTTTTTGCTCCTTTTTTATGAAATTAGATCGATAGGTAGATAGGTAGATAGGTAGATAGGATTACCTAGATAGGCAATAGCTATCAATGTAACATAGGATTATGACTAAAATTATGTATCAAATTTGAACAATGAAATACGAATTTTCCTTCTAATAACCAAACCCTTTCATTAAAAATAGATGTTTCACATCTATATAATTTTTTATGAGAAAGCTCTTTGCCAATAAATTGGCAGCGGTTTTTTCACGGCCCGGGGAGTTCCAAGAATATCAAAAAACGTGGAAAAGCCACCAAAAGAGTTATTCTCGGAAATATTTTGCTTTTTAGCTAAAGTATGCTAAAGTAGAAATTTTCGAAGTATTCGCAATCAATAAGAGTTTCGAGAAAATGTCAACTTCGGGTCTCTGGATAGCGGTGATAAACGGTCCCAAAAATTCTACCAAAATTCTGGAACAACTCTTACATATCACACAATATTATTACCATATCAGGTATATAAAAAATTTTGACCAAATGAGTGGGCAGAGAATCACACTCATTTATATATGTATTATATATATTTATATATGTACGAAAGAAAAAGTAAGGATGCCTAAAAAAATGAAGCAAAATTGGAAATAAAAGAAATGAAGTTATTGGATCCCTTCAAAGTAATTTAGTTAAACATCTTTCGTTTGAATTTATTAAAAATAGTTGGTCAGAACTGTTTTTTTCTATTCTTTTCTTTCTAAGGTAAGTTAAAAATTCTAATGTAATTATTAACAACTTGTATGTTAAAAATATTTTTTAGCTCGTACTAAATGTGA
The DNA here is from genome assembly GCA_902732785.1 of Trichogramma evanescens. NCBI lineage: Eukaryota > Metazoa > Arthropoda > Insecta > Hymenoptera > Trichogrammatidae > Trichogramma > Trichogramma evanescens. The sequence continues at coordinate 17,344 of CACVKI010145150.1, read as the reverse complement.
TATTTAATGAATTGAAAAATAAATGAGCAATCCAATTGTAATACAAAATGTTATGTTATGGTGAATATAGTTTTCATCGAATGAACTATGAATATAGATAATATTAAACTTTATATTAATCGTGAAAATCATTTTAAAAAACATACAGAATATTAAAATGTGTCGATGTCTCTCGTACAAATGAAAAATATTCAATCTATATTCATTATTTATGCTGGAGTAACTGTATCTATTTGATCTAAGATCAAAATTATTCGAACGAAAAGTTGTCAATAGACATTAAAAAATTAAGTAACCGATTAGAATAAAATACTGCATCAGAAGTTTGATATCTACAATAACTTGCACAAAAGTTAGGTATAACAGTCGCTTTGTTATACTTATGTATTTAAATAAGTTTGAAGAATACATATTATAATGAAAATCATAGATATAAATAAAAGAGATGAACACGAAAGAATGTCGAAAGATATGATAAATGTGTATGTAATATACCAAACGTAATAAGCAATAAGAATAAAATGTACATCTTATATGCATCTTCTAGTTATTAAAAATTGTGAGACGTTTGGTAAAACATTTTTGCACCTATAAGCGAAAGTCATTTGTGCAACAATTTGATATGAAAAATAATCGAGGCAACGCGATACCAATCGATGTTAAATGAGTACGTTGCGCTATAACGTAAAAAAGTAAATGAAATCTGTCCAATTATGAAGAGCCCTTGGGTATCAGACGTTGTTATGAAACAGTGACTCTATATAAAAGTCTTTCTTCTTCTTATTCGACTTCTTCTTCCACTTCTTCCATGTCGTAGTTTCTATTGGAGATAGTCTTTTCGAAAATGATTTTAATAATTGCAAGTACTCTAGCCAATTATCCTACCGTCACTATCATAAATGTGTATTGCGCGTAGAAATAATAGAAACATTTAATCCAGTTATAGCGATAGATTTTTTTGTAGAACATAAATATATGTTCACCGTATTGTACCCTTTAAAAACTATAATAATAGTTGCAAACCCGATTAACAATACTTTTTTATAACCATTTGCACGCAAATGAAATTGACTAAACATTGATAAACATTAAAAAATTAAATGTAATGTCGCACTCAAGTTGAGGCCACGTAAAATTAATATACGTAATATGATAACAATAATTTTTCAGGCTCTAAAGAAAAATGATGCTGGCATCGATAAATATATCGTCTACCTTTCTAATAATATGCTTCAATGAAAATGATTAGTTAAATTAGTGTTACAAACATTAAAAAGCCCAATAATTAAAAAATGCAACATCTATCACCAAAGGGTTCTTCAAACGCATATTTAAACAATTTTATGTAATGAGCTCGTGGATACATTCTTTTTCACTGATGCCAATTACTTGATAGTATATAAAGATATACATAAATATTGTATAACCAATTGTTGTCTACAATACGATGTTATTTTTCTAATTGATATTCGATTGTTATGATATTGTTGAGGACGCGTGCGTGAGTACATCGAATTTTAGATCGAAGCGATAGAGATATAAGTACGTATAATATTTCGCTGAAAACAGCGAAAATTATTGAAAAAAATTAGTAGGAGAAATAATGATGATAGCCTAGCTAAGTTGGATAAAGAACAACGTTGACACTTTATAATCCAACGAATAGACGTGTACGCTTTAAAACAAAATAATGTGTGGAATAATAGCCATGGAAATGTGAGAGCCTGAAATTGTATATTAGATCGAGACCGTACTCGGAAGAAAGTATTGTCGATAGAAAAATAATAGATTTTAACAGCGATTTGATATAATTGAAGTCACTTAAAAAACATTGTAAGTAATATTAACTGTATTATTAATAAATAAACAAATAAGTTAAATATAATATTAAAACATAAACGTCATAAAAAAATAAAGGATTTTGACTAGGAGCGTTCAATTATGTACACAATGCCGAAGAAGCAAAAATAATAAATTAATAAATTAATATTTATAAATGTCATGTACGACAAGAAAGAAATTATTATAAATATACAACAGTGCCAAGATTTTTATCAACTTAAATGTAAAAGATTCAGTAGACACACAGACAAGTTGATGAGAGACATAGTTGTCCCTGAGAAGTTTTCAATGGCGTACATTTTTCATTGGTCACTTAAATTCTAAAGAAAAATTAAAAGTATGTAAGTATCTTTTTTGAAATTTAGTCAATTCATCATCAACTTATTCTTTATAGATAGTCAATTTTACGAGTTTTTACTTACTTCAAACGCTAATTAATAAAACAACGAAATTTATAAAGTGATACCGAATTTCTCATACGTAAAAACCTCAGTGTGTATATGCAACTGTGAAATTTTATGCAATGCAGTAAAATTTAATTTTGTGATATTTACTGCACACTATCAAATATATTTTAAAACAACTACATTATAAAAACCGTAATATGAATATTTTAAAGAAAATTCTGAATTGGTGAACTTTGACACTTACTTTATTGATTAAAAATATTGAAATAATAGTGATGAGTAGGCGGCAATACAATTTTTTAACAAAAAAAAATCTTCTGATAGAAAAGAGCTAATTTCTCTTGTTGCACAATTGTTTCTCAGCAAAAATGAACAGTCACTACGAAGACTATTTGTTAAATAATCAATTGCAACAAAGTCAACTAACTTATAAAAACTAATTATGTTATTATTAATTTTTTTGTAAACTTATTAGTACAATGTGTAAATATTTACCAATAGAGAAATGGAATTAGAAAAAAGATAAAATGTTGCTCGTTTTTGAACTTTGGCTGGATAAGAAATGAGGCAACACTTATGAGAACCATATATGTGAAAATAAACCCTCTCCAATGCGTGAAATATCGCATCAAATGATGCTGCCACGAGTCGAGAGTCTGTATTTTTTGTAAGGCGGAAAGCCATTTAAGATTGTGATAAACTACAAGCTCGAGACAGCATCAAAAACCATCCGTGCACGTTCAGCACAGGCACTTGTGTATATTGTTATTGTAATTATGTAAAATTTTGTTTTTGTAACCAATTTTTTTTACTATTTTGCAGTAAGCTACAACTGTATGTTTTGTTTGAAAAATGTATTGTTTTTTGTAATCAAAGGCGATCATGGCGAGTTGAACTTACTTTTAGATGATTTTTTAATTAACAAGCGAATTATTACTGCACTGAATTGTTAATGTCGTCATTAAATAAAATAATTTATGTTCTTTGTACACTTTGTTTTCAGTGGGACGAAGGATTTTTTCCAAGTGAAATTGTAAAAATAATAGCAATAAAAAATAGATCGTGTCTGAGAAAAGAAACAAATTTTAAATATTTTTATGCTATCGAACGAGCTTAGCAACGAGGATCCCTAGATTTTTCTTATATGATTGATTTGTCAAACGCTATGGTCGTACATCTATAGATTTTTATCGATCGAAACAAGGAATGAGTAAGACTTATTAAGTAACTGGTGTAAAATTCGAATAAAAAATCAACACTTTTATTACTGATGGGCTCTTTTGTATTTAGAATTTAAATGTTAAAATGTAATTGTTTTTAACTAATGTAAAAGAAATTGACTCGAGCCCATTAATTAAACAGGCCCACAAAAATATTTTTTGATAAATTATTGGACCAAAATGTTTTTTTGACATACATGTTTATCTTTTTCAAACTAAACGTCGTTCGCTAATTGTTTCTTGTTATTCGCCTAATAATTATTAATCATCATTTATCAAATATAATAGCAATAATAATTTGGTGGGCATAAATTAAAATTACAAATGTTTCGAAAAAGAGCAAAAAAACGAAGTGGTAGCAGCACATTGAAAAAATTTGTCTACTACATCAAATATAACTTAAATTTAATTTAATAATCAAGATTTTGGGTTTAAAGCAAACTTTGAATTTCAAATATTACATGAAATTTATCATTCTTGATGACAGAAAAAATTTTTCCAATATAAGTGGGTGATGATATTACATTGAATTCAAGTTATTACAATTTGGCGTACTAGAAAGCCATTATTTGTTTTGTGGGCCTATGTTATCAAATCAATTCTAATCAACGCTATTTGTCAATCAAGTGTATTTACACTTGATTCTCAAAATCAGTACATAAAATATGTTCATGATGTCTATATTTTCAGAGGGCACATTGTAACTTGTCGTGTACTATTTCACATTATATGAGTGTCGTGAATAAAAAAAATATAGCTTTTAAAATAAAAATTTCCAAGATCATAAATTTGTTTTTGAATAATGAAAAAAGAGCCAATTTCCTCGGTGTTGTGAGTATGCATACTCATTCGTTCCTTGAAACTAATATGATGATAAGTATACTCATATTCCTCATAACATTACATTGATCTACTTTACTCTACTTAGTCCTTAAATAATTGAAAAATACATGCATTCTGTCCAAACTATGTGAGTCTTTGATTATTTATTTAAACCTGACACTTTCATGTTTTGCTAAAAAGGAATTACTCGCATCTTTCCTCGTAACATTAGTTACTTTATTGTATTTTTTTTTAATAGGTATACAAAAGGTTTCATCGTTTTCTAAAAGTGGCACTCTTTAAAAGTTCTACTATCATATTGGCGTTTTTCATTAAAATTTTCAAACTGCTTGATAAAAACTGCTACTTTTATTAGAAAAGTATATCATTATTATTATTATTATTATTATTATTATTATAACTATTATTATTATTATAACAATTGATACAAAAATTCTATCTTGATTATAAGTCAATTTATAAGCGATATTGGTAGCTTAATTACTTATGATAGTTTATAATTTATTAAAATCAATTGTCAAGCAGATATTTATTTTAATTAATTATTTTATTCATCTAATTTATAACTTTTTTGTAAAATTCTGAACTGAATGTATATTTGTATGAATAGTATCGTACTCGAGTCATGTAATTATAAATGTTATTGCAGCATTCTCAATTTTTAACTAATTTTATATTGTAGTGAAGGTTGCATAAAATTTATTCCAATTATTTTCAAAACTTGTGTCAAAAACTGATTAGCAAATGTGGCAGTAACCTGCTACCTGTAACAGTAACTGCTGTTTTAATGATAGCGATATCATTAAAAGGTGAGCTTTTTATAGATAAAGATTGTTTTTTCTTAGAAAACAAGGATCATAATTTCATTTAACATTACTTTTTTAATGAACTAATTGTTTATCTATTATTGGATGCTTATCATGCTCAAACAGGAAGAAATCATTTACTTGAATACAGATGTTATCGATAAATAAATAAATAGTTCATCTCACATTCAAGTGATTCACAATATTTAATTTAATATTTAAATAATCATAAAACTGTCATAATCAATAATTATTATTTCCAACTACTGCATTTTAACTAAAATTTGATTAAACCTCTTTTTAAAAAGGCATGCAATAACTGTATAATCAACTTATTCATACTCCATTGAGATGTCTAGTTTCCAAAATCTCACAAACGCACTTTTAGATCTTCCATACGTTGCTTTATTCTTCGATAAATTTCTTTATATCTAAAAATTAAAAATACAGATAAAAATTATTTGAAAAGAAACTTAATTATCTATTATAATTTTTATGTCTTACTTTTCTTTTGCCAAGAAAATCTGTCGTTCTTCTTCAAAACGATAATGTTGAAGAATATTGTTGCACTCTGGTAATGAAAGATTCAAAAATTGTGCAACATCAGAACTAATTTCCGGCGTCGAAAGCTTATCAACTAGAAATAGGCGAGCAATGTTTTCATGAGGTCCTAAGCCTACTCTTACTTCAAGGGGGTATTCATCTTCTCGTAATCGCCGTTGTTCTATGAAACAATAGTATGATTTATAATGATCAATAATTCGTCATTATAACAATTAAAATATTTTTTACCTCCATTATCACGAATTACAAAGAGTGCAAAATTATCAGATTTGGCATCAACTTTGTATTTATCGAGCATTAAATTGATAACTTCTTGAGTACTAACAAGACTTGTTACCCAGACTGACATTTGAGATCCATGAGGGGGCGTAAAAAAACTGGTTTCTCGATTGTAAAAATGTCCATTAATCGAACAGCGTCTTCGAAGTCGATTTCGTGATTGTCTTTTAGCACCCGGTCGACGTCTAATTGCTGTAGAACCTTGCTTGCGTCGTAGAACTACACCATCCAACTAAAAATATAAAAATTATTTTTGAAATAATGTTTGACATTAAAAAAAAAATAGGTTTTATTACCTCTAATCCACTATCTGTTGACATCGTCATATTGTCATCATCGCGAAAATGAATTGAGCTTACAGAATCATTATCACTGTCAGCTCGATGTCTTTGTAAACAATCTGGTCCAGACAATGAACGATTTAAACCTTTTTCTATCCAGCTATCCTCGTCAGTCACAGAATGACAACTAACAACATTGGTATCCAAGCTATCAAAATATTCTACTCTGCGTAAACCACCATTTTTTGTTGGTGTTCCATTATAGTTTGGAGTATCTGTATTGGATGAACTGCTTATGCTATGAGTGGGAGTACTACTAACACTACTATCATCTTTGCTTTTGCTATTGCTTGTTTCTGTATTTGGACTATTTGGTTCTGATGTATCTGATGAGACTGATGGTTCGTCAACAGTTGTATGTGTTTTCAGTGAAGGCAGACTTTTTGGCAAAGTTTGATACATTTTTTTGAAATCTGAACTGTCATTACATTCATTTTCATCGCCTTCATTTTTCATCATTTCCCATTTCATTTTTTTAATGTCAAATTTTAATGGCAATGTAAGACTTTTTATGTGATCTGGAGAAGCTGGAACTGAATTGACTTCATTTTCTAGATGATTATCAGAAGGAGATACATTTTTTGATTCTATATTTTCAACTTTTTTTTTGTGTTCTACTTTTTCCACATGACTTCTTCGATATGAATTTTTATGTCGAGCAGTAACCACGGTTCTTTGATCATCATCTTCTTTTAGATGTATCACACCTCGAACACCCCAATAAATTCTTAAAGCTCCTTCCAATATCAATCGTCCATTTACTTCCCTGCTTCGAATGCCTCCACTTTTGCCTTCATAATACTGATTAAAGAGCTTTAGCTTTGATTCTAAATGTGATCTATAAAAATGTCATTATATTGTCAGGATTAAGAATAAAATAATCGTAAAAAATAGTAAATATTTATCCTAAGATATACTATAAAATTCTTTAGAAAATATAATCAATTACCTTGGTAATGAAGATCGAGACTCTTTTTTACCAAAACTGGTGTGAGATTCAACTCTAGTGCCATGACCAAATAACTGAGGACCAAAAAGAGCTCCATAGCATGGAACATGACAATACGGTACTCCTTTGTGCTATGAGACAATATATTTTAAAAGAATCATCCCATAAAAATTAAATTATATTGTTTGTATAAGTTTTGAATCTTAACCTCAGCATGTTGTCCAGGATTTAAACGCTTCCCACATTCTTCACAGCGTAAACACTCAGGATGCCAATCATATCCTAATGATTGTTTCCTTTCAGCTTTTAAAATGGAAAAAGGTTTTAAATAAAATCATTAAAGTACTTTTTTAAATTGATGCTTTAACTAAATGATAAACAAAGCTACTAATAATAAAAATATGCAAATAAACAGTAAATGGAAAAAAGAATGACTTATTGTAAATCGCGAAAAATATTCCCAAACTAATTGTTTAACGAACCAAAGTAAACGGGCTTGCCACACTTATGACACTTCCACATGGCCAGATTTTTTCAGAAACTTTAATACTGATTCTTATAACTTAAATCCTTTGGAGAATTGCAAGAACACCATTTTTCAAGTCAATAGAAGGTTCGCAAAAATGTTTGCTAAGTTGCAAAGCACCTTCTGAACATGTACACTTTTTAGATATTTTTTAGAATCAAGAGCACTTAGTCTTATATTTTATAGATAATAAACTAAACTAGGAGTTCATTAGCTTTCAATATTATGGTCATCATACGATACTATACAATCAGTGATGAAGTTTACAAGATGATCAAATCGGCATAAGATTTTTTCGCATAAAATAAACCTCACCTCGCATGCGTCACTGTAATCGCGCGCTAAATTGAATTATGTTTATTTGTAATACTTTTGTAAATACTAATTTCTATATTATTTTATTCCATGATCTGACCATAATGGCGTCCTGTCCAACAAAATGAGGGACTTTTTATTTTGCCGCTAAATTTTATATCAAGAAAATAATACTTTTATCTTAATTCGAACTTGAGTAGGGTGTACCCACATAGATCTTGATTCTTGTGTCGCGAAAAAATAAAAATTCTAGGATAAGCGTGTTCAGTGGCCGGAGCTGATTAATTTGAGCACTTGCATTTTTTTGCGGTAAAAGTCTGCTATAAGCGCACAACTTTTTACACTCAAGGTTTCAAAATTAGTAGTCTTCAATCGAGAACTAAACGATACTCATGCGCCCCCTGGTGGATCAGTAGGGAAACGAGGCAGATGAGTAAATTTAAAAAAATAACATGTAAAAATGGGAAAAACTGTAAATAAAAAATACTAGCGATAACAATGTTGATGTTTATCATTCTTAAAACAAAGATCACACCCTCACATAATATTANNNNCAATAAAATTCTTGAAAAGTTTGATCTGCGTGTTTTAAATAGTAAAATGAATGTAGCAAAATTTCGCGGGAGCTGAAGCCGCCGCAAGTTGATTGATCTTTGCGATTCCATTGTCCATCATTCTGCTACGTTGTGTTCACGCTCATCATATCATAAATATAAATATATTATCGAGATATAAGCTAAAAATGAGTAATAAAATTAGAAATAAGCTTTTAAGATCTTCAATAACAAGTAAAAGATTCATATCTTTGAATTCAACATCTTTTACATGTTAGTGAAGATCTTAAAAGCTTATTTCTAATTTTATATTACTCATTTTTAGCTTATATCTCGATAATATATTTATGATATGATGAGTGTGAACACAAATATCAATCAACTTGCGGCGGCTTCAGCTCCCGCGAAATTTTGCTATATTCATTTTACGATTTAAAACACGCAGATCAAACTTTTCAAGAATTTTATTGTTTCTAATATTATGTGAGGGTGTGATCTTTGTTTTTAGAATGATAAACATCAACATTGTTATCGCTAGTATTTTTTATTTACAGTTTTTCCCATTTTTACATGTTATTTTTTAAAATTTACTCATCTGCCTCATTTCCCTACTGATCCACCAGGGGGCGCATGGGTATCGTTTAGTTCTCAATACCTGTGAATATTTTTCTGATGCTACGCTAAGCGGGAAAAAGCTCTTTTCGGACCACTTGGTATGAAAAATACTATAGAATGCTTGATTTTCGACTTCCGTTTCGCCTCAAACTTATTACACATGCTTTAGGACTTTTCGTTATTTTGCGGCCAAGGGAAGTAATCTTCTATGATTTTAAAATTAAATCATGTTTAGAGTCTCATGAAGAAAATAAGAAGAGTGTGTTACTATTTTAGTATTAAAAAATGTATTTTTATTTAGAAACAGAAGCCATCAATCTGTTCCCTTCTTATTGAGTTGAAACTTCATTATCACAGTTAACTTATAATTAAGGTAGATATGATAAACTTAAAAATTTATTTAAAAATGTTTAAAAAATGTAATATCAAGTTTTTCAAATTTCTGTTTGTTCTTGATGTATCGATAAATTTGTCATGTTTATACTTGATGATATAACATTTGGTTACAATTAAAATTGGAGTTTTTAACTTGTTTAAAAAAGAAATGTTGTTTTTGTAACTACCCTGTAGCAAGGTACAAAGTTTTGATTGTTTACAAAGTTAATTATGACTACGAATTTAGAGTTTCAATTATAAAAAAAATTATAAATATATATATATGAAAAAAAGTCTATATGAAATTTTATAGAAATATTTTAGGATTTAACTCCCTCTTTCATAATTTTAAATTGAATTTTGAAATATTTATGAATTACTTATTGACGCATTAACAAAAATATAAAAAAGTAAGTGTATGCTTTTAATTATAACATTTCAATTTGAAAAGAAAAATGTCTCCAAATTTTAAGTTGAAGTTTGTTTAATTGTTGGTTCACTATTGTGAGTTTCAGTTGAAGATTTGGATGAAGCTGCAGCAGAATCAGGTAGGTGGCCCTTTTTTATACAAAGTTCAGTAGCCTGTTGAAAAATATCCACATAGATATAATAGTTGAATTCAAAGAAGCCAATGTAAATCTTTGTCTTTTAGAAAATTTACCTTGCATTCTTCAGCAGTCTTATCATCAACGCACCAATAAGAAATTCCCCAAGTACAAGGTTTCGTTCCAAGATTTTTATCATTAGTTTGTCGTTTTGCTCTGCTACTAATACTTAGTTTAACTAAAAAATCATATGACGAGCATGATGATAAGTCACTGCAGATTTTTTGTGTATCTCCATGAGTTTTTATTGCATCAATGAGTGTTTGATCGTAATTCTTCATGAACATCATGCACTATAAATTCAAAATTTATTACATTATTTCAAAAGTTTAATGGGCTTTAGCAAGTATTTTTCACTCACTTTATCTTGTTCTGAAGTTGGAAGATACTTGCAAACTGAGGTCACGATTTTGTGAATATTTTCGTTCGCCTTTGAATTAACTAATAGTTTTTCAATATTTGCGATTATGCTTTGACACAAAGCACATTCTGAAACAGATTCTAAAGGAATATTTAATTATTTGAACGTTCATTTTAAACACCAAATTTTCTACCATGCACAGCTCCGGATTATTCCGTTAGTTATTCCAGAAGATCGTATTGTTAAACCTAAGGATGCAAGGTTACTACAAGTGTTAAAATAAAAAACGATGTTATCTAAAAATACTTTATTAAATATTCTGATCCTTAACTTAATATTAATATTAATATTAATAAGCATTTCAATCATATAACTACTAGTTCAAACCATTACTACAAAAGGAGAGTTCATGCGAGCCATTTCTCTTAATTCACCATTACTGTAATTAGATTCAGTTTTACCTTTCAATTTCGTTGTGTCGGATTTGCACAGATCAACAATCGTGCAAATTTCTTTAGGGCTAACTTCTTGAGTTAAAAGTTCAATAACCACTTCAGCATATTCGGTGACGAAGGTATTGCACTTTTCCGACATGTGTCTTGGAAGATGATTACATACACCATGGAACATTTGTTCAATTTCATCTTTCGATTTTTTGGAATTCATAGCTTTTTCAAGATATTGCATAACGAATTCACAAACTACACATTCTGTATTTGAAGAAACTTCAGGTTCATCTGGTACACTTACTACATATGTGGGTCCCATGGGAATTTCATTTGACACTGCGATAAAAATTGAAAATGTTGTTACAACAATTAAATTAAGCTTAACAATCGCTTTCTAACTTACTTATTTCACCGTTCTGATCAATTGGGATGAAACTGATTAAAGTTTCTTCCTCTTTATTATCATCACATAATTTAAGATAAACACAAACTTCTTGAGGCGTCAAATCTGCTAAAATCATTTCAATGATTTGTTTACTATAAGTTTTCACCATAGATTCACATTGGTCAATCAAACTATTAGGCAAATGAACACATAATTTGTCCAAAGCAGATTCTATAGATGCCTATTTAAAAATATCTTTATATTATATATACTTTTAAAAATTATTTTAAAAATGAATATATAAGATTATTTTACCTCGGTTTTGTTATCTTTAATAACGTTGTACAGTTGTGTAACGCCAAAAAGACAAAGAGGACAGTTTGGTTTATCTTCTTTTGGATGTTCGATAACATGTTCTTTAGGTATCTGTTTCCATGAATCCAATAATTGTTGAGATGGACATAAGTGAATCATTGGACAAACCTGTAAAATGATAAAATAAAAGTAACGATTATTTAAAAAAAAAAAAAAAGGTAGATTTATGCTAAATAACCTCAGCTGGATCAATTTCTTGAGCAAGAATAGCTACTAGCGCATCGCCATAGGTATCCACAAATTGGTTGCATTCACTTTGAATAGAATTTGGTAATTTCTTGCATACGCGACCAACAACATTTTTTATATCATCCTTTATAAATGTTTTACAAAAATAAAATAAATATTCAAATTATTTATTATCAAGTAAGAATGTATCGCGTTGGAAATACAACTTACCTCAGCTTTTGGATCAGTAACAGCTTCTTGAATATAATGCAGCACATATTCACACAATGCACACATTTGTTTTCCTTCCAAGTCATTCTTTGGGACTGCAATAACTCTTTCTCCAAATGGTAATTTAGGTTTGATTACTACATTTGGTGGATCACATAATTTCAGTGAAGTGCAAACTTCTTGGGGTGACATATCACTGAGTAGTAGTTGAATTAACTCTTTGCTGTAAATTTTTACTAAATCAACACATTGATTACTTAAACTTTTAGGTAGTTCATGACAAACTTTATCCAAAGCAGCTTCAATGGTTTCCTATAGTGAAAAAAGTTTCATAAATCGTTTATTTGAAGTATTACATGTCAAACATAATTTATGAATTGAATACCTCTGTTTTTTCGTCTTTTATCATATCATATAACTTTGTGACTGCAAACAAACAAAGAGGACAACTAGGTTTGTCCTTAACTTGTGATTTTACTGTTAATTTTTCAGGTATTTGTTTCCATGTTTCAATCATTTGACTGCTAGGACAAACAGCAACAAGCGAACAAATCTGTAAAGAAAAGGAAAATTACATGAGCCATCATCATTCAATCTAAATTAATGTCACAATTTACCTCTGAGAGACTTTTTTTCTCCCGAATGAGTTCAGCAATCGCTTCCTCATATTTAGTTAAAAAGTTATCTTCAGATCCACTTTTAATTGCAGGTAAATTTGTTTTTATTTCTTTTAGCACAACTCTCACCTCCTCCTAAATAAGAATTATTTATTAAAGAAGTTATTTAACAAATTTATTTACAATACTTTAAATAATAAAAATGAGTTATTTACAGCATCTTGGAGATTTCTGACATTTTGTTTTATGAAATTCATGACAAACTCACAACTGGGACAATATGTATCATCAATTACAGAAAAACTTAAGGGTACAGACATTCTTTCCAATGGTAACTGTAATTCTTCAGTGTCTCGTGTTTCAATATTTGATTGTGTATCCTTGAAAATCCTTGAAGCTATTCTGGCATTATTTTCTGGTAATAAAGGCCATAATGGTTGATTCTACAGAAATGTTTTGATTTTCATTATTATATTAACAAAAAATAAATTAATTGAAATTAAAAATGTCTCTTACGGATTTTGCAGGAGCTGGACATATTCCACCCATTTGACAAATTAAATTACCATTCAAACTTTTTGTCAGATATGAATAAATTACAGGATAGTATTCATCTACAATTGCCTTGCATTCAGATGAAAATGATTTTGTTTGTCCACAAAGTCCTTCAAGAACTTTCTCAAATTCAGCTTCAGTTGTATTAGCAACCAAAAGATCTCTCAAATGTACAACAAGTTGTTCACACAGTTTGCATGGTAAATCATCTCCAATATCAACATTTCCTACACTAGATAGAGGTCGAATCTCAACATCAGGAGTCTGTAATTTCAATTAAATTATTATTATTAAATTCTGAACTAACAATTTAAGAACGATAAATGAGGCTATATCTACTTTAGTTATTTATCGTTTTGCCTTTATACTTTGGGTAATTCAGCATCTTGCTCAAAATGTAACATTACATCTGAACAAAATATTTTCAATAGTTTAGGCATTATCAAATAAAAATGAATATACCTTCTCAATATCATCTCCGTGGATGTGGAATTTGCCAGAACATTGACCAGAAAGATGGCAAACATTATTAGCATTCAAGTTTTTCTGAAAATGAGAGAAAATTGTCTCAAAATGAGTCAAAATAATTGATGAACAAGCATCCGAGAAAGAACTGAATTGTCCACAAATATTTAGTAGCCTGTCTAAAACTTCATCTCGCGAGGATTGGCCAAACTTGTGCTCCATATGATGTGCAATTGTATAACATTTTGTACATTCGTCTGGTGTATATTCATCATGACCAATAGGAATAAGTACATCATTGGGCTATAAAAAACAATAAATTAATCTTACATAAACAATTACTTCAAGTAAATGTCGCAAAATAAAGATTAATAAATTTCACAGAACTTCAAGTCAAAGGAGTGAAACAATTAGTGACTCATGAATAGAAATTTGAAAGATTTATCATAAAAAAATGTCAGGCATTATTAATACAGCAAAGATAGCAACAGTCTTTCCTAATAATCTTTGCACGAAAAAATTGAAATAATATGAAAATTATTTGTATCATTAATCTAAATTTTTTCAAATTAAAAAAAAATTATACCTTAAGTGGGGACTCTTTTTTGTATGATTCTAAAAGTTTATCGATATGAGCAGAATTGCAAAGTCCAGCAACAGAGCAAACTACTGAAGGATTCATTTGAGATGCCAGAGTTTCTACTAATTCTGGAATAAACTGATCCACCAATTTATCACATTCTTTGACAATTGGTTGAATATATATTAAGGCACAACTTCCTTCAAATACAGCTTTCAAATCTTCTTGAGTTTGATTACTTTCCAATTGATCACGTGCCTGTTGTACCATGTCTTTACAAATTGTGCAGACACTGTCTTGATCATCTGGAACTTGCATTTTTTCCCAAACATTGGGTATACAATGTTTTGTAGCCTTGCATCCAGCTGCAGTTCTATAAAATTTATTTTACATTTTTTATTAATAAATTTTAATAAATAAAGTTCAATAATGGAGTAGCAGTTATAATAAGTTCTTACGTTAGATTTTGGCACCAATATGATGGTCCCCATGTACAAGCTTTGGATCCTAGTAAATGTGGTGTATCTTGACCATCAATATTGATTAGAACCCTAGCAGTAGTTACTGAAAAAATGAAATTAAGTATCATGTTAACATGTTGGTCAGAAGTAAAAAAGTAAACGATTACTATTTTAAAACACTTGATCATAGATAAATGCATTTTCATAAGTTTATAGTTTGCTAAGAAAAAGAATCTGAGGATATCAATCTTAATTGACATGTGAAGAATGTCAAAACTATTAGTAATAAATAGATTATTACTCATCAAGTGTTATTTTATTACAAATACATTACTTATAACTGATTATGTTTATGGAATTTATTCATTTATATTGCTCAAGTAATTGTTAAATTGTCTTTCTATGCTTGAGCAGGAAGTTGTGAAAAAATCGTTTGGCTGTTTAATATAATATAAGCTTGAGTCACTAAAAATGCTGATGTATCATTCTGGATTGATTCAACTATCTTTTGTATGACTAATTGACCATACATAGCAATACAGACTCTAATCTATTACTTTTTTATTCAACAAAAAGGATAGAGAGAGCCCACATGTACGCTGCTTAAGGCTAATTTACCGCGAATCTCAGTACTGATTAAAAACATTAAAGGTACTTTGAAGATGTAAGAGTATCAAACGTCAACATTACGCATTATTTCATCAGTTTTTCGCGATGTAAATGTAGACGAAGAATACCTACACACACACACACATATATATATATATATATATATGCATGCAATTAGTCACACTTTTCGCAGTTGCAGGTATATATTTTCGATGATACTCTGACAGTGTGGTTTATAGCAAATTTAATTCGATTACAATTCACGTAGCGTTAAAATAATTAAAATATTTTAAAGGTTTAGTTTTCAAACTAAGAAGCTCGAATAAGTGGATTAACGGTTTTGTGGACTAAAAATTTGCCTCGTGTAAGCGTGTCAATAAGAACAAAAATAAATTCAAGTTTCAAATTTTCAAGTTCATTATTTGTTTAGCCTCGAGGTGTCTATGTTTAACAAATTATACGTATGACACGTATTTGTTTGAAAAATTGTCCAAATTTCGTCGACATTGTTAGCTAATGTATGCTGCAGAAGCAGAAAAATAACGAGTCATCCATCATAACACGCAGATATTTAGCGAGATATTTTTTTGGCCTTCTTGGCGGTTGAAATGAAAAGAAAGCAAAACAAAGAGGCGTATGTACAACAAGCTAGTGCAAGTTAATCGATACGATTTTTTTTCAACTATATATAAAACCTCCCTGAAATGTCGAAGAAAAGCATCAATGACAATAACAAAAAGTGTTAATTAGCAAGTGCGAGTCTCAATTTATATATAGTCGAGTCAATTTAACAAAGAGACTTTTATCACTCGAGATAAAGAATACTCATGTGGGTGTAATGCGAGAGTTTGTGTACTTTCATTTGTCATGATACAGGCCCGAACTCGGCACGGCCTCAAAAGTAATAACAACGCGCTGACGTGATAGGCAGAAATGCGAGTAAGAAAACGGCGATAAGATCATGCGAGACTCAATAAACTCTAAAGGATATCAACTCACCAGCTAGAAGAGCGCTGAAAAAAATAAATAAGGTCCCCTTCATGACGGTGAACGTGTGCGAACGTTAACGTTCGGGTTGTTTCTCGCAACTTTTCCAATGTCCTATGCCTACGCAGTTATTAGATCACTTGGATATCAAACCAAAACACTGCGTTAGTAAAGTGAAAAGGAGAGAACGTCAGTAGCCCCCTCAAACCCGTCGTTGACTTGGCAGACTTGAGCGCAGTAAGGAAACGAACGTCCGAAGCTTGAAAATGAAAATGAAGCGTTATTCGGCTGAGCCGAAAACAACAAGCGTGCGTGTGCGTAGCGACTAGCGACACTACAAATGATCCAGCTTCGTCTTGCTTTTTATGCGTCGTCAGTTATTAGAGTTGTAGTACTGGAATGACGGATCGTTTTGGGTAGCGCTACAGTCGCTGTTGTTCCACAGCTGCTTGATACATATATATATATATATATATATGTGTGTATATATATACTCGTATGAGTGTGTGTGTGTGTGTGTGTGGTATATAAGTCGAGTGCGTGTGTATATTAGGGTGGTCCACTTTTTCAAAAATTTTTTGTAACTCGGGAAGTCCATCGGAATCTGAAAGTTTGAGGTTTAAAATGAAGTTTCCTCGGCTCCAGAACTCAAATAAATAATTTTAGATGGTGTCGATGGATTTTTGAAGTTTAAAAACGTGCTCCTAAAAAAAAGCAAAATCGGGCAACCATTCGATTTATTTCAAATTCTGTTCAGAATGTAAAAATAATCTTAACAATACATTTTCTTACGTGTTTTTGTCTACAGAATCGAATGCCGTAGTCAGTTTTGACCTATGAGCAAGATTTCATTGAAAAAA
>CACVKI010145148.1:2952-41853 GCA_902732785.1 Trichogramma evanescens | reverse complement strand
TTTTTTTCGTTAGTTTTGTTACATTTTTTCTAAAGTAAACTGGTTTTACTGAATAAAAGTACTTAATAATATTTTTTCTTTAAGGAAGAGCCTTTTTCCGTTTTTAGTCAAAAAATTTGAAACTAAATTCTGGAATTGCTCATATATGTATATACATCAAATTGACGTATATATCTATTTTGTTACATTCTTTTTTTTNNNCACGCAAAAGGTTAAATGGCAATGTTTTTAATCAATAATTTTGCCATTGATAGCAATTTTGTTGATCTTCATCATTTTCATTCGTCAAGATCATTTTCGTTTTGTGCGATGGCTGAAATGGACGTGAAAAAAATAGTGGACTAATAGAATAGTGGAAATGATATTAATATTTTCAAATTATTTTTAAGTTAAAAAAAAGTATGAGGAAGCTACTTGCCAATACATTGGCAGCGGTTTTTTGATTGTAACTAAAAGTTAAATCAAGTGTTTTTTTTCTATGAAAATCGCAGTCAAATGCGGATACTATTGAATGGCCATTTTTGAAAATATAATATGAAAAACAATTAAAAATATATAACAAGGAAAAAGAATAATTGAGTATTTAAATGTGGTTATTTACTTGTCAAAAACGGTCAATCACTGGTCCAAGTACTCTACGTAACTTTTTTTTTATTTATGTAGTGCTTGCTAGGTCGGGCATTGCACTTACTTTATTTAATACTGCATAAAACTTAGTGGTTAAAATTAGAATAATCTATTGATAATTACGTTACTTTACGGGTAAGTTGAGTAACGATCGTACATAAACATATATACTATTTACAAATTATATCTCTCACATGAGATAATTAAAAATATAGCATAATCATAGGTACAATAAGCAGCAAATGATCTTGCAGGCCTCAATGTTAGGCCCCGCCAACGAGCTTTCCATGCGAGGAACAGTTAAATTTTATTCAGCTTTTCAAGCATGACTCATGTCCGTGGCTTTCTATACATAACTAATTATTGGGTCAAGTCGCAAAAATCCATTCAGGACTTTTTAATGCGATAATACTTTTAAAACATACTTTTGAGACGTCACAATGAATTGTTACCTTCGTGATTTGTTTTTTTTTTTATGGAAAGGTTTTGTTGCATAAAAAAAGTTAAATGAATTGTTAAATCCAACTTTTAACTATCAATTACATATAAGCAATGGACTAATAAAAATGTAAGACTTTATCTGGTTCGTCACGAAATATTACAATGTATGTTGAAAAAAGTTTAAATTTTCGCACAAATGACCTTTTTCTTTCTTTTAGTAGGTCTCATTATATTCCCTTTGAGGTACCGAATTGTTTCCAAACAATTACTACCGCTATTTATGCGAAAATGCAAATCGATCATTTATTTGTAAGTTAATCGCAAAGCTAAATTTATGGACAATCAAAAAAGAACGCAGAAAAAAGGCTTTGTTGGAAAGGGTTGATCACGCAGCCCCTACACTCTTTTCTTTAGCTATACTCGGAGTCACTGCGAATTTGCCGGCTTAGAATTCCTTTGGCGCAAGCAAGTCAATGAAAACACACGATGGTCGATAAAAACCACAACGTAATTTAAGCATCCCTTATGTAGCCAAAAGACTAAGAAGAAACCCTCGCTTAAGTAATTGAGAGACATTAAAAAACTCGAGAGCTTTGCATACTGAAATACATCCGACGAATACTTTTTTTATACAACTTTATTGAGCTTGGGTTGCTGCTGTTTTGGTCGATTTAACTGTGATTTCGAATGTGAGGTACATGAAATGTAAAAAAAAAATGTTCTCAACATTCTTGCCTGTGCACAGAGGACTCTCCTCTCTTACAGGATCCATAATCTGCCCCATGTGGGTGTTTATGTTTTGGGCACTGAAATAAATACAATTACAGTTTCTGCTTTCCTATGTATCTAATAGATTTTACTTCCTCATAGAGGAAGCTTTGTGATGGGCTCCATTTCGGCTTTCGTATATAATCATCGTAGGGTATATTTAATGATATTTCTATATACCTATGTCTGTGTAGAGTGATCGATTCCTCGATGACGGTAGCACGTATCGTGACGGGAGAGGGCTTATTTTGTTCGTTATGATGTAAGGATGAAGCCAGAAAATTTGATTTAGCGATAAACGAAAAAAAATTTTTTTTCGATTTAAAAAAAATGTTTTTTTCTTTCTTTTTCGTATCGTTTGGGTGAGAAATAATTTATGATTGAAACTGTTTTGTGAACAAATTAAAAAAGATGATATTAATATTTCCAAATTATTTTCAAGTTAAAAAAAGTATGAGGAAGCTACTTGCCAATACATTGGCAGCGGTTTTTTCTATTTCACGCATAATTTTTGTAAGCAGGAGAACTTTCAAGGAATCTTGTTTTCATACAGATGCCCATGAGGTCTGTATGTATGTGCGGCAGACTTTGAACTGTATTTTTGTTTTACCAACATATTTTGCCTCACTGCAGACTGTAAAATTTTAGCCTAGAAAACTTAGATGTACAGCACTAAGCCCTAATTGACAACTCTTAAAAAGGATTTTTCATGAAAATTCATCGAGTAAAATGCCAAAATGCTATAAATATAGGGAAAGCTTTTTTATGTTCAATTTATTGAAGCGAAGGAAAAATGCATACGCAGAGCAAGATTTGAAATGGAGTTTGGCAATTTTCTATTTCAATAAATCCCATTACCATTCCTTTTAGTTATTTTGAAAATAACATTGATGAAAAAAAAGAGTTTTAATAGGGCGAGCCATGCGCGCGAAAAATATTAATCCAAAAATGCATTGCAAAGTGGTTTTGTCCAATTAAAAACCGGAGCAGAGTAGAACAGCTTCGCCGCGCGTATGCAACAACACACAAGACATATACATTTTTGCCAAATGAAATCATTTATTACGGATTAAGCTGTGGGCCGCTCGAGTTAGCACACAAACGAGTTTTAAAAACATATATAGCGCGGGCACAAATAAAGATGAATAATAATACGCGCCGATGCTTTATGAGAAAAATGCCGATAACAACAAAAACGCGAGCGTAGCTACACGTGGAATATAAGAGACGGCGATGGGCTGGTCGGTGTATGCAGGGCGCCGCAGCGATAAAAAATCCAAAGTCAATACATTGGGGCTCGCATAGGCGTTTTTTTTCGCGCCGAGCAATTGCCAAAATAACGTTTTCCTCTTATCAGGCTGCATATAATCCGCGCATCAAGCGAAGCTATATAGGGCAACAATATACGAAGCAACCCAATCATCCAGCGAATAAAAACAAAGCCGCGCCTGGCCGCTCGTATGCTCTTACGGTGCGGAATAATAAAGCTCCTTGCACTGCTAGAGCCGCTCATATATATATATATATGGTATGTACGATAGACAGTGCAACAGTATGTTAGGCTACAGCACGTAATCCTTGAAATAACAAAACATGAATTCGCCAATATAATGTAGTATTCTATGCAACGTGTTCTCTTCTATTTGTTTCGCTCTTTTGTCGTCCACGAGCTATGAATATATGTGCGGACGAAATTCGATATGACTCTGAAAAGAGCCGCGCTCGGAGAAGTGGAGAAAATGAAGGGGCCACGTTCACGCGTAGGAGCTGTAATGGGCGAGCGACGAATACGTAAAATCGAAATTCGTCGATATGCTCGAGCGAATTAGAGGCTCGGGGCTTATTTATCTTGGCGCCGCGACTAATTCGCTCGATGTATTTCTCAAAGGAGTCTCGAGCTGCAGCTCGTCTTTGTGCGCGGCATATACGACGAGCAGAGCTGAAAGGCTGATGCGCCGCACGGCCCAGGATAAAAGTAGATGTCTATATATTATATGCGTCGCGGATAAAGGAGGAATGCAACGACAGGCTGGCTTTCATGGAGCATGCACGCGAGAGCTCGAGGATACGAAGCTGCGCCGGAGTGTATGTACCGGTAAGAAAAGCGGGCCGCTATTGGGCTCGGCAATTGCGGGGGTGACTTAACGAACGACGGCCGTGCGGAGACTTAAGCCGCGCAAGTTGCGAGCGGTATTGTGCACGAGGCCGGGTAGGGCCTGTGCAGTCTCCGATGGATGTGCTCGCTGCGCCCCGCAGAATACCATAAGAGACGTGAAAGGAATCGAGAAGCAGCCTGAATTAATTGGCGCGTTAACTCGCGCGCACGGGATATTGAAATTCTTTGCCCGAGTGTACGTCAAGTATTCGCGGCTCTCTCTGAAGCCATACATCATACGTACGCGTACAGCACTAGGTGTAAGGATAATGCCCGCGCGCCTCACCGAACTTTTCCTGCGCCAATATCAGCAGTTTTCTGCCTCGAGTCACCGTACAGCTGACAAGTTGTACGAGTTTTCTTGGGTTTATTCGAATGAATTAAGGCGAGCCAAGTGCAATCGACCGTCCTATCGGCTCGTTAACGAGTCGCGACCCGGCTTGCTATTTGACACATTTCCCTGTTTGCGCAGTCGATCTCCACCTACTTATCGATCTTTCAATTATGTATCCTAAAGAACTTTTTTCTCTCGACTTATAGATTCGGCTGTGCGCTAAAACCTGTAGAGTGAAATTGGAACCTAGTGAAAATGAAATTAAGAAGCGCAAAGGGAGAGAGGGAGGAAGAAAGAAAAAGAAGCCGCTGGCTATGTGTATAGGGCATTGGCTGGAGTCAAGTGCGCTCCGCAGGTAAGGCGGCTGCGTGGGTGTAGTATAAAGTAGGGTAAGGTTGTAGCAGCAGGTATATAGGTAGGTATAGCGCTTGGGCGGCTGGCTCTGGGGGAGCGAGGATCGTGGGTGGAGCTGCACGCGACGTACGACTCGGCGCCGTTGCCTCGCGCGTCCTGCACCACTTGCCGCTGTGCAGCGAGACTCGACTTTGTTTTTGTCTTTCTCCTCTTTCATCGGCGCTTAGCCCTCGGCGTCTTATACTGCGCGGATCGCACCCCCTCGCCGAGCGTAAACTCGCGCCAACGAGTAAAAAGAGAAGAAATAAAAGTTATCTCGAGCGAGCGTCAACGAACGAACGAATAAACGAACATCGACGATTAAAGCAGCAGCAGTAGCGACGGCGGCGTGTAAAAGATCGATCGCGATCCGCGTCGAGTCATGCTGCGAGCCCAACCGCGGATCGTAATAATCGCGGCCGCCTCTCTTTCTTCTCCTATACCTACCTAGGCGAGAAAACAACAGTCGCTGTTACGAAACAGCTATACACGTGTGGCAGCTTTTCAGCGACTCACGACGACGAGTCAGCTGGTTTAGAGATGAGCTGCTCGCGAGTCGCAGCCGTTACACCGAAACGAGGCCTAATACTAATCGAACGAATGGTACATTGGACCGCAGGATCGGTCGTTACGCTCGCCACTGCACGCGATGCGCCCCCGAACATTCAACAGCGGCAGTAGCCGGATCGAGGAGCTTCAAAAGGCAGCGAGAGCCAGCAGAACGCGGACCATTGGCATTTGGGTGGCGCGCGTCCTCTTCGCGCAGAGCAGCCGCCCGCATGCGCCCTCCAGCGCTCCGTAAACAGAGTCGGATTCAGGCGGCGGCGACGGCGGCTCCGTACTCTCGTCGCTATATACATGCGCGATTGGCGCAGCAGACCGAACCGACTGGCTGCCACTGGCGAAACGAAACAGCAGTTTGACGCCGGTCGCGCAGTCGTCGACACGTTGCGCCGCTCCGCGCTCCTAGCGGACGACTATTTTTCTATGTTTGTGTATCGTATGTATGTGCGCACGAGCGTAAAGAGCATCGAGTGACTCAGTGCAACCGCGACAGTTGGCAGGGTCGAGCTTTCACCTCGCAATACGCAGAGATTTTCGCCGAGACTTTGCACGCAACTGCGCCGATGCTCGCGGCCGAGCCTATTATTGTCGGCCGCTGCCTACGAGGAACATAACCTCCGACCGTCGTCTCTGGCACTCTACTCGCTCTTCTCGCTCCAGTCCGAGTCTTTTAACTTGCGCGTTAAAATCAGACGTATCGCGTATCCGGAGAAATCTCCAACGTTTTCGAGGTTATGTGCAAATCTTGTGTCATCGAGTTGTGCGCGTCGACGTCGTTGCTCGTGTGCGCAACCTGAGCGAGCTCGCTGAATCGGCCTGCGAGTATCAGCGCCCGGAGTCGCAAAAAATCCCTCAAAGAGAGATTCTTTGATCGCGCTAAACAGTGCCTACCGTGTGCAGTGTTGACAGTCCAAGGCGCTCGCTCGCTTGTTCGCGCGCAGGCAGCTGTGCAGTTCTAGGCCTGCATGTGTATGTGCGTCATACGTACGTAACACACAGGCGCACGCGACCGACTGTGTGCAGTACTGTGCTCTATAGGTGAAGCGTGTGTGCGTATACAGAAAGAGAGAAACGGAGCAGCAGCAGCGGGGTAAAGAAACTCGCGCAAGGCCACGCTACGTTGCCTTTGCCCATACAATATTCCACTTCTGCAGCAGCCCGATCTTCTCGCGTTCTCTCGCTCTCTTCTTTCTCTCTCGATCGTATTCTTGCCTCGCTGAACAGACTGTGAAATCCGCCGCGCTGCGCCTTGCTGGTGCCGAGGGATCCCTCGCTCTCCTCTTTTCGCTCTCTTCGCTGTCTTTTTCCTGGATCGGAGGAGTATCGCCCGTGGCCCTTTTTTGTCCTCGCATCGCCACGACGGCCGACACGACCAACGACGACTGCTCGCCGCTATTGCTGCGCTCCGCATTCGACGCAACCCACATGTCTCTTGCCATGGTAAGTCCAAACAAACACTCGCAATCTACGATGCACGCTCTCTGCGCGTATATACCTTCTCTTATCCTTCTCCTCTTTCTTTCTTTCCTCCTTGTTGATCACTATTATTATTATTATTATTATTATTATTTTCGCTTGCTCACAGCTGACACTGTGCGACTCGCACAAATGTTTACGCGCCGGCGTTTACAACTTGTGCTTGAACGAATCGCGGCGCTCCAATCTAATTTCTATATCTTAATTAAGCTGTCGCGCTGCTATCTTGACTGTGAATCGGACTAGATGCATGTGCGCGTGTAAACAAAAGATTCGCCTTACAAACGTGTCGCGAAGCGCCGCGATAGAAAATTACCCAAGATTGCGCGCGTGCTTGTGCAATAAGTTTTCGAGACTGATAAGAAGCTGTTAAAAAGTGTCAGTGGCTTAGCTAAGCCGTTTTTTTTCAGCCACGGCTCAAACTCGCTGAATCTGCCAAATTATCTTGTCCAACCATGTGTGTAATGTTATTTCAATATACGCGCAGTAGTAGCAGCAGACTCACACGCGGTCGCCTGCGCACAAGGTCAGTGAACTGGATTGAAGCTCTCCGCAGCAGTCGTTCGCGCCCGCGTAACTATATAGCTCCTATTTGGTGTTGCTGAAGCTTCTATATACGTGTACGCGTGTGTATGTGTGCCTGTATATATATATATATATATATATATATATAGCTCGGGGTATTAATATGCAAATCTTTGCACTCTCTGCTTGGCTCGGTAGAGCTATGCTACAGAGATATGGCCCAAATATACATATTATATTGGCGAGAGAAAACATTAACGTATAGAGCTTGGTCGAGTGAAACTGGATTGCATAAGTAAGCAGAAACTCGCAAAACCGCAGCACGCGACTACGCGACTTTGTCAACTCGCGTCAAAAGGTCTGTTTCCGGAATACGCCCATGTTTTTCTTTTCCACGATTTATAAATTGTGTTCTTTTTTTATTCTTGCGATTCAGGGTCGATCCCACCCAACGAGTGATGATCGGTTGCGCTGCGACATTCTTTCGACATAATTATGAATATCTTTCGAATAATTATTGTGCGTCGTGTTATACGTAGATAGTGCGTTAAGGTACGTATATTTGTGCCCTAGCTCTCAACAAAATGTCGAAAATAACTTTTATTATCTACGACTCGTTGAGTTCGTATATTGCATGCGACGCAAAAACACGATAACTATTAATTTCGTCCGCCCATTCATGCGAATGGAAATGAGAAAAATCATGGACCTGAAGGAAACGTAATAATTCTCTGCAAATAACTCGTTAGCTCGTGGTAATTGTCGCGGGACTCGAACGTAACGCTTCGTTTAATATCACGCATAGTTATCAATTGTAAGTATGTTTTCGTTCGCGCACAGAAAATAATCAACAGCTACGAATAATCGTGTAAAAATTATCAACTAGAATACAGAGATTTTATAATTGGCCAATCGAATATGTTTGAAATGTATCCGAGATTAAAATCGTTTACTTACACATGAGCTAAAAAGACAGAGAAAATGCGAAAGGGAGAGAATATCAGCGTAAAATATTATGAAACGAGATGTCCAACGATGATAAACATCTCCGCGTGATTCGATACAAACGCCCAGTAAAAGTTTATTTCTACGACTTGGCAAGGTAAAAAACCAAATTGACTCGCCGCTCTACAGCTTGTTATTTCTTTATTATCCTATTCGCTTGTATACTTTATTCGAGTTGTCGAATTATTTCGAAAATTTCTTCATTCGCCTATAACAACTCGCGGGCACAGGCACACTCACATACAGCACGAGATCTCGTAAAAATGTAATAAGCCGGTATGCCGAGTCAGACTTCTCTCTGCTTCTCTTTGAAAGTTAACGGTACATTATGTATAACTTGTATGGAACATTTTCGCACACGAGTACGAAAACGAGTTTTCACGACCCTGTTCTTATGTACAAAAAAAAGGAACCGACTCGTGCACTCTTGCATTGCCATGTGTAATTAAATGCAGCTTTACCTATCTGTATACCTAGAAATTATAAGGCGCGCGAGTAAACACAAAATATGCGCGGTGTTTTGCAGGACCAGGATCGTTTTTGGTAAATTTGTGCCGTGCGTTCGCTGCAGTGTATATAAACCCTCGGCAACTTCATTCATTTTCCACTCATTCAAGTCGTACATTCGGTGGAGCTCATTGGCCTAGTTTTCACTTGTGTGTATGTGCGAGTCTGCCGGACGATTGTCGCGACAAATTTAGTTTTCCGCTCTCTCTCTCTCTCTCTCTCTCTCTCTCTCTCTCTCTTTTGCGCCTCTTGACTTCTCCTCTCCACTATTCCGCTTTGTTCGTGCATTTTACATGCTATACCTATACCTATGCTCGCATACCTTGAGTTTATAAACTCTCTATGGTTTTATTTGCGTGGTTGGAATGTTTAACCGTCGTCGTGTCGTGTATGTACACGTAATGTAAGTAGATAAATGTATACGTGTCGATGTGGATATGTGACTCGATTTGTTTGACGTTGGGATTTTGGCTGGGCTACGATAATAGGACCATAAATTATTAGGCCGATGATAACTGACCGAATAAACTGCCCTCGCGCAAACTCCGATCATTGAAATATTCCTTGTGCTTGTTTTCTGTGTGAGGATGTATTTCATTATTTTTCGATACTCCCGCTTGGAACTCTTTGACGAGCATTAGCCGCGAGACGACTTTCATGCCAAGCGTAGGAAAATTGATGAAAAACTTTTTTGCGCGTCAACAGCCGCGTAAAAGTTTAACATTACAGAGTTTTCATCGCGCTCGTACATGAGCCGCGCACTCGTACATATATAATAGCCGCGCCAGCCGCACAAATGCAGTCGCAGTAGAAAGAGATGAATAGTGCGCGCTCGTTGCTTCATGCAAATTTTTCTGAAGGAAGAAAAAACATTCAACCCCAAAACTGACAACATTCTAATGGCCGTAGAGTTTGACGCAGACGCATCAGTGGCAACATGGAAATTATATTTTTTGCATTCGTGTGTTTATGCATGGCATTCGAAATAAAGAGGCTTTTTCATTAATCAAAACGCGTATTCATAGACAACTGTTAGTGATTTAAATTTCTTACGTTTTTTTAAAGCGGAAATACGGTAAAGCAGTTTCGTTTGCATTTTTTGACATTCCTGTTTTTATGCTGCGATCTGACCTGTGCTTTATTACTTGAATATTCAGAAAAATTTCACCATCTTATGTTTTTCTCATATCTTGCTAAAAACTTGTACTACTAAAGAAAAAAGAATTTACTACATAAATAAACAAACTAATTTTACGACCTCCAACGAAACATCTACTGTTATGAAAAGAATAATAATCACTTGACTGTGAATTAAGAAAATATTCAATTTTCTTTTAAAATAATACAGCAGGGAATCATAAACAAACAGTTGACACTATATTTAAATCGTTCAATTTTCCATACGATAAAGATTTACATCTTTATTGCAAACAAAGGTTTCATTCACAGAAGTATAAAGTGAATTAAAAAGTTTCACCCCACAATTATTAAATCAACGTGTTAAAATCATATTATCGAAAATATTATACACTCATTGGCTGCTTATTGAATGACGCGTATGAACTTTTTGCCAAAGATGTATCCAAGCAACGTATTTTATGCGACTAAAAAACTTACCCTCATTTTAAAAATTCATAACCATTCTACTGATGATGCATTTTTTTCAACCGATGATAGTTCCTTAACAAAAATATTTTTATAAATATGAATTATAACCTTCGAATTATTTATTCTAACTTGACTAAAAAATAAAAATATATGGAAAAGGATTCGTATGAACTGACTCGCCAGTATTAAACTGTTTACGGTAAACTACTCATGATTTTGTTGAATAACAGTTATAACACCTGAAGTAACACTTAAAGTATGAAAATTCATGTTTTTTTAACCACTGCATTAATTCTTATCGTAGGTCAGTTATGTTACTTGGCTAAAAATTGTATTGAAATAATCAAATAGACATAATTCAAAATCTTTTTCGAAAAATACAAACCATTTTATTTTTCAACTTTTATAGTCTGATTTCTAAGAAGTTTTGAGTTTATTTACATAATTTTTCATCGCCATAAGCTACATTTAAGTAATTTTTCAAAGTCATTTTATAAAACCACAATAAAGTTTAAAATATACAAATCCTACTTCGAACCTGCAATTTATAAGCATTAATGTGTATGTGTGTGAATAATATAATATGTAGTCAGTCAGGCTATCCTTCATAATAGGGCAATTCGAGTGGTATACGTGCATGAATTGCGCAATCAAGTTGCAATCTCCATCCTTTAGAGATAACTCTGCACGCCACTGCGCCCAAAATATCTCTTCATAAAAGCTATTGAACATCTTTCCTGCTCGCTCCATATACACAAATCCACACATATGCTATGTTTATTATGTGCACACATAGACGAGTATGATAGACCAATCAGTTTATGTAAGCGTGCCCCTCTCGGCTAGTACACATATACGGCTTGAATCACTATATACGTAAAAAGCTATTGTCAATTTTATATTTATTTACCCTGTAAATCGATCAATTCTCACTTTTTGAGCAAACTGGGTTAACTCGGACAAAGAAGATACACAAACAGGAAAATTTGTTTGACTTTGTACAATAGAATTTTCAGTAAAACCTATATGTGCGCGCTTGTGTATGCACTGTAGCCATTTGTCAATTAAACTTCAACTACGTTAGCCTTTGAGGCACGCAGCTGAATAATTTATACATCGTCTAGGTGAATATATTGCCTCTACTTTAGCTTCCATCACATTGACTTTGTCTATAAATTTTTCACGCAAAAATTTCACACATCGCCTTTCTTTCTCTTTTGTTTCCTCTCGCCTTCTCTCTCTCTGTCTCTCTCTCTCTCTCTCTCTCTTCCTCTCTCTCTTCTTCTCTCGCTCGCTTACTCTACGCTCTATGCAATCAGAGCAAAACTTTGTGTGTGTGCAAGAACGTGCATGTGTGTATATATGTGCGTGGATACATGGAACGTTGTTAACTTTCAAAATTTCCCAGACTCGCAGGTTCTCTCCTCGCTCGAGAGAAATTAATTAAGAGCGTTTCAAAAGGCCGATGAAAGCAGCACACGACACACGCACGCATACATAGCTCTCAAACAACCAACTAAAATGATTAATGATCATAAGATTTTATTAAAAAATAGTACTATTAGCACCCGATAAAATCTGCTTCTTGCTTTCGGACACGCAGGTATGGAATGGCATTTTTTGCGGATAAATAAATTCCTCAGCCAGACCGGGCTCAAACCTTCATGCAAAGCTTTACAATTACGAAGTTGGACGATGATTTAGGTTCTAGGCTAAGACAAAAATAAGAAAGAATGATACAAAAGCGCTGGACAAAAACTGATGAAAAAGAATCTCACAACTTCGTCAGCGTTAGTTAATTACAACATGTGTGATAGCAGCAGTGAGCTGAGACTGTAGCTGCGCAGACAAGTTACATTCAAGATCGTTCACTGTATACCAAGCATCGAAAAAATCTGTTGAAAATGGATTACTCCCTTTTCCTCTATACGCTGTATCGTTGACATGGATTCAAGAAGTAAGCTGCATGTCCTTTGCCTGAGCGTTTTTGATTTTGAAAAGAGCTCCGTCTTACGTATATACTTGCAGACACGAGTATATGTAGACGTTCGAGACAGAGTGTTTCGCTTTAAGCGCCTAGCTTGTCTTTAATGCATCGCTTAGCAACCCAGACACACGCACACACACACACAAACGTATTATGACTATAGTTGGTGCCTCGCCGCTGGCAGCAGCGTCGGTGTACATACGAAAATTCCACATCTAGCTAGAGAGAGAAAAGGAAGAGATGCCTTCCAGCGTACAACAGGTAAAGCTGAAAGAGAGAGAGAGAGAGAGAGAGCAAGGCAGGGGCGCACGCGCGCCTTTCGGGATGCGAAGAAAAACTATGCTACAAGAAAAACTGATGATGCTGTTTCAGAGAGAAGAATGAATGGATCTGACCATGCGCGCGAGGCACACCTACGCGAAGATCGTGCGAGAGAAAGAGAGAGCGAAGATAATATTTTGTTTGCTCGAAATGGAGCTGTTATGTCGAGTCACGCTCGTGGTCGTTGTCCGCCCTCCAAGCGGACACTTTTTTCTAGCTAAAACTCGATTACGAGAATGAGTAAAATTTGCATGAAATTAATGTAACGAGCGCAAAAAGTGAGCGCTAGCGTACCTGCAATTTTAAGCTGCCTTGTTTGTGTTTCGTTATTTTAATGAAAAAAAAAGCGGAAAATCGATGAGCGTTCAGAGGAAGTAACGTGCTACGCTAAAAAGCTTCGTAATATTTATCTCGCTTCAATACAAGAAGCAAGTTTTAATTATGCAGTCTTTAGGCTTCAGAGAATTAATCATTTACATTTTGATTTTAATTAAAGTAAAGCTCAAGTTGAGATTATCTGAAAACAAATAATAGAAACGAATCTCAATTCCCCGATTTCTCAGATGATTTTGCATCATTATTCGATTAGTCATACTGGAAATTCGAAAAATGATAATAAATCCATATAATAAAACCAAAAATTGTTTTCTGTATCGACTTCGTGATTGGTTCGGCAGCAACAGTAGCAGTATTAGCAGCAGTTGCATCGCGTTGGTAACTGCAATAACAAAATGATTAGCTTCTCTTGTAGGTTCCGTGGAACGTGACTTTTTATCGGATATATAGCCATTACGGAAAACAATCGAACGCTCCTTTTTTTCCTCTTGGTTGTGCTCAACTCGCCCTTCTTATTTGCAAATGGCTCGTCCTCCTCGTGATCTTTCACGAGCTTTGGATTTTCTCTAGTGATAACACGGGTGCCAATTTTTTCTTCACAGCTTCTTCTTCTTCTTCCATTACCGCGCTGGCGCGCGCCTTTAGGGCTGATTCGCTTCGGTTGTAGCTCAGCTATATACCGGCGTCATCTTCTTGTCGCCTAGCTTGTGTCAAGTGCTGTACCAAGAGTGCCATTAAAGCTCCTGTGACATCGTACGGCAAATTGTGACTGATAGATTTACCTCGCATAAGTCGATTAGTTTGTCGTGGATAGACCAACCGAATGGATATCGTAATTCAATCCAATGCACAGAAAATACTGCAAAAGTCATTACAAACGTTGTTAAAATGTGTATGCAGCATCTGTAGAATAAAATAAAAATGTAGGTACAGAATAATCGAGTAGAATTAGGTTAAGCCTTCAGCGAAATATAAATAGTTCAATCGATTACTTCCGTGTATGGGAAGAGACTCGTTAGTGGTTGTGTATGTATACAGAGTGCAGTGAACCATGCGTACTCGCTCGCGCTGCGCACGGACACAGGAGCTATATACAGTAGCGCAGCAAGGGTTAACATTAAGAGGGAAAGGTCTATAGAGTACCGAGAGCGAGGTGACACGAGCATGTCGACGCAATTACGTTCAATGTGATATACTGTAGTAGGTAGGCAGACGACCAGGAGGGAAGTAGTAGCGAGCAAAGCCTTTGCTTTATCTAGTCATGCTGCTGTTGTCGTTACCGTTGCCGTTGCTGTTGTTGTTTTTGTTGTAGTTGCAGCAACGACGTCTAGTGATGGTCTTGTCACGTTCGAGCTTTTCCTCGTTCAAGACAAAGTGGCAAGATTCATTAGCACTTTGCGGTGCCCACAAAAATACAAAAAAGTAATTTGTATTGACATGACAACAACAAAAATTCGCGAGATATTTTATCGTACCTTTTGTTGTTTTTTGTTTCGACGATTAGCTCATGGTCAAAACTTCCAACGCTCGAAAACGACGATATGAGCTACTCACGGCTTTGAATTTCTTCGAAACGTCGTTCAAGCAAGCCTCTGTACTTTGTATGCTATACAAGGACTGTATTATATCATTAAATTACTATTCAAGATACACGATACAGCAACACGTGTGAGCGCGCTTAAGACTCGAAGTACAATGAAAATCGTTTGCACTAATTTGCCTTTTAATAACATAAGGTGCGTTATTAATCGTCGAGCGATCTTGAGCTCCAGTTGCGATTCGGCAATGATTAATCGATGTCATCATAAACCGCAACTGGCAACTTAAGCTCATAGCCCGTGTGTTTGTGCGCGTGACTGCAAGTATATTTGCCCAAGACACAATTAACGCTCGACAATGTATACAAATATATATAGACACACCTCTTTTCTATAACCTTGATTGAATAATGGACTCCTCCCATGAAGGGCATTACACAAAACCATTAGCGCACAGCTGTACGTCTCATGCACAAGCACACTTGTACATAAAGTAGATGGAGCCGATTTTAAAAGCGGCATTACCACCATCGACTGTGTTAGTACTCTTTACGATCGAGCATGTCTGCTTCGTGCACGTAAACCGCAGCGCCTCGCCTTGGACCGCAAGATTTCTGTATGAATATCTCTTTACCGTGAAGAGAGCAAGATACAGCAGTGTCGGCAGCAGCAGCAGCACGTGGCATCGAAACAAAACATCATCTCGAGTATACACGTTCGGACGTATGAACATAAAAATCAAAGTTATGGGGATTCGAGCGACACAATTACACTTTTTCGCATGCCAGTGCAGAATGCAGCCAGCAAGCAAATAAAAAGAACAGATACTCGAATTGACCGAGAACTGCTACTGGTTCTGTTGCCGCTGTCCTTTCAGAATCGATAGTAAAGAAAGAAGCAATTCTGTTTAATACGCACCAATAGTAGCCTACACTCGAAGAAACAGTATACTGAAAGAAATCGAGTGCAGATACTGAGAATTTGATTGCAATGATCTAAACAACTTGAGCAAAAGTGTCAATCCGTCAAGTTTACGGACGATAAGCTTCGATTCGATCCACTTACGAGACTATTAAATTTTTTCTTCGAACTAATCAATGTGCAGCTGTGAAACTTCGATAATAAACTTTGACACTTCTTATCAATTTCAATCGAATATGGAACGATCAATGGCGTGCATAATACATTTGCCGAAGAATAATTTGCAAGTGCCTCGTATAGAACGTTGGAGAGCAGTGAGGAAAAATAAAACAGCTCGTATCTGCATGGTATGGATGTCCCATTAGAAATTCGAATACATCATTCACAGGCATACATTAAACGCATCGTCGAGTCGAATGACTCGGAAGATGCCTCGTACTCTTCTCTTGTGTACGAGCTGTGTACGTGTCTACGCGAGGCGAGTGCATGTCATACACGGCTCGCACGAGAGACGAGCGAAATGCGGAAAGTGCTTGGCTGTCAGAGAAGCTCTGATTGAAATCAATGAATGCGATGGATCGAAGGAAATAAAAGATTGACTATTGAACTCTTTGCAACGCCGCAAGCAGTAATACTACGACTGGCTGACTCTGCTTCTGCAGTTATATCTGATAAGTCATATCGATAATTGATCGAAAGCTCCGACGGAATCCCCGGTCATAATTGCGGTACGCTTGCGTGCGACGTTGTCACAAGGAAACGAATCGCCCAACGCAACGTGTAAACTCCCTTTTTTATTGCAATCGCGTGCGGTGGGGCGCTGTTATGCTTACATCGATAAGCACGCGAAACGTCGTTATAAATTTTATCAAAATCTCATGGATTCCGATGCATTTTTAGCGTCAAATCTCATTTCCCAGAGCTTACCGCACTGCTATTTTCGCAAACGTTTGCCATCAATTTTAAAAATCTTACATGCTTGAGTTTTCAAACTAGCCTTTGCAAGGAGTTGCCAAGTTCTAACCGCACACACTTCATTGGATATCTGCTATCTATTTCATTAGCTTTACCAATTGCGCATGAAGGCAACGAATTCTGGACTTATTATACAATTTTCGTCCCAAAATGAGGTATTAAAATCATTTGCATTTAAATGCTTTAATTAAACAATTAAAAATTAAATGTATACAATTTGATTAAACAAAATAAAACTTTCATCATACACATTAAATCGAAAAATACCAATCAATGTATTATTTTTAAGCTGTATTTAAATTTTTGCGTGCTGCGCAGAATTCAATTAAGGCAGGAATACAAGTTTATAAGGTGCGCGCGTGGATCATCCATCGACGTATCCGTTTTTAGCGATTCTGTGCGTGTGTCATAATAAATACATTAACGACGTTGTACACATCGCGAACGCCATCTGGCACGTGTCCAGTACGATTAACGCACCTTACATGCGTCAACTACTGCATCGCTAAGCAAAGAAAGAAAAAGCAAGAGAGAGAAATGTTTTTGATTCGCGTGATTGTTTATTTTTCTTAGCTTTCGCATGTGCATATGCGAATAAACTTGCGCTCTCGCTGCGCATCAAGATTTCGACATACAGCTACACTCTGCATTCATCACGTGCCCTTTTTATTTTCAACTTTTTTCGTCCTTACACACTACCGCATTGTTGTGTCCGGCGCATCGATCGCTCATTAATGTTTAACGTTCAGAGTGACAAAAAAGGGAACGGCAAACACGTAACCAAGAAGCTATGTAAATGGATACATTTTTTATTGGAAAAGTATTGATGAATGAGGATTTGATACTGCTGAAGCGTATACGCGTGAGAGTTGGTTTATCATGCGGATAAGATTTATGTAACTTCGGGGCTCTGGCATTTTTTTTTCTAATCGTCTCACTGCCCCTCTCTTTTTCCCCCTACCTCACACTGTTTGCAGAAAGTTTCTCGTCGCAAACGCGCGCGCGGGAAAAAAGAGAGTGCTGCACTAAATCATGGACAATGCTTTCGTCGAGAGTACGTAAATTTTGCGGAAGAAATGTGTAGGCGCCTGCGTCTCTTGCACCCGAAGAATGCAATATTTATAAAACCAAACAGATAAGATATGTTTGTGGATACAACTGAACTTGAATATTTTCAAATGAAAAACGAAAAATCTTTACGTTACGTAAGTAGTACCTACATCATACATAACGTATTACCTGAATGGATACGTATTCATTTTTCATCGTGAAGGATTTTTGAGAAACACAGACTTTTAAACACCGTAATTACTTACAGCACAACAAAATACTATCGACTTTGTTATTATAATTTTTATTTCTTAGAGTATTGTTTACATATGTAACAATAACTTTTATAACTTGTAATTATCAACTTACAATGCAAGTTAGTTATTTCTAAAAAATTTTCCAACTGTGAGGCGCTCAGAATTTTCATTAGATCGTACATAAACACTTATGACGTTACATTGAAGGTAATAGATAACGCACTACTCTTATATGAAGTTTGTTCTTAAAGTTAAAGATCGAGTCGATGGGGCACACTTCAAATGAGAAATAGGAAGAGAGAGAAAAAGAAGAAGAAATAGTTGACTCGTTATTGTGCGAAATTAGATCGGAAAGTCAAGCTTTGTCGCAAGTCCGCCACTTCTATAATTGTACGTCTGTTTCTCTCCGGCCCGCGTACGTAGCGTAAAGGAGCTAAGGTAAGGTCTTAAAAGAGAGATATAAATTGATGTCTTGGAGTATAACTATGTAGTAGGTAGTTACAGGCAAAGATACAAGTGAAATAAAAGCTCCAAAGATATTGACATTTCATGTAATGAGATTCTGATAAAAGACAAGGATAAAAATGAAGATATAATCACGGTAATTTCACAGAATGATTAAAGTTCAAAAGATTCTTTGTATTTTAATTCAAGAAATTGAATCTTTCTATATTTTAATGATTTGAAAAAATTTAATTATGAATACCCATTTTTAAAATATTAGGATTAAAAAGCTATAAATCTTAAAAGCAGGCCGGAAATAGACCTCCAATTGCTTTTGTGCGCGCTTACATTCAAATCGCCGTGAACCGAGCCAAAAAATAGTCAAAAGAAAAAGTTTATAAGTATTAAACAGTGTAGACAACAAGTGCAAAAGTTTGCAAAGAAAGTTTGTGGTAAAATGAGGTTTCAAGTGTCAAGTGGAAAAAAAATCTGAAAACCTTTCTTCACTTCTTGAGTATGTCCATATAATATAATTGAAGACGTCATTGTAAGTTACAATTTAGAAGTTTCGATGAACGCTAGAATGACTTTTATACGCATTACATGTAACCCACGGTGTCCAGATTAAAAAACTCGTGCCATATTTGTTATCTCATGGGAGCAACGCTCATGTGTATACCTTCATGAACGGAAAAGCTGTTTTCGTTGGTTTTTTCTGTTCTTCCGTAAGTTCCTTTGATGAAATCGTTAAAGTTTATGACTGGGCTATGTCGTGCTTGGTCGCATGAAATATGTTCAGTGTGTCCTTTCCGGTCTCGAGTGCAACGTATGCGCACGAAAGCTACATTTTCGCTAAAAAAATAAAGTCTTGCGTTCTTGGCACAAACAACACTGGTAATTCACTCTCTCGCACTTATGCCCCTTGTTCCAATCGACAATTATTGTTACCACTTTTGGCGGAGAAATTATGTTTATTCAACGATTGACTCACCTTTAAACCTTAAGAACGCGTCGTTAAAGTAGTTTCTGCTAGATTCACTGTGACTGCACACCTCAATTGCAATCACTTTCTAAAAAGATTGGTTTTTTTCTCTCTTTAGAATGAGTCGTTGTTCATTTGGCATATATATTGAGCTCGACGCACAGTGGCATAATCGCGTAGCATTGTGGCTATATAACGCGAAACCATAAAGACCGCATAGAGACTAGGATTTATTACATTGCGTTACCACCGAAATTTGAATACATTTTCAGGATTATTCTGGAATTTACGAGAGGGAGAGGGTGCTGGGGTGGGCAATGAGGAACGAGTTAGACGAGAAGAAGAATAAGAAGCCTCTCGCTGCTCTGACTGTATGCGTACACGTAGGAAGCGAGTATGAAAGGCATCACACGGCAGTTTCTAATATTAAACCTGCAGTCTCTGGCGGGCGCATCATTCTTCCGCTCGCGGAGTGTTTCTGCATTATAACGTCTAGCTGCGTACACGTTATATACAGACGAATACACGTACATTTGCGCGCACGTATACATGATCGTACATGCTTGTATGCGTTTTATATGAATGTTTTTGCATACGTTTATGCCCGTACGCGCAGGAAAAATAACGCCAAACCAATAAAGTCACGAGGGTGCCCGTACTGTCGGTAAGGGATTAAACCGCACTGACACGACTGGCTAGAGTCTTCTTTTCCATTATTATTTCAGTTTCATAATCGGTCGCGCCGAGAAAAAATAACTGGAAAATGATTCAAGAATTTGTTGGCAAAATTTACGACAAGTCGCGCGCACAAACTGCTAATTTGCGCTGCTGAATTCTACAATTAATATCCTTTATTTAATTCGCGTCTGTGGCGCGTGTTATTAGGTTGAAAACGCATAATTATTTATCGCCGCAGCGTGATAACAGTCGTAAATTAATGCATCTGACAGTTGTGACATCAGATACGGGTGTTGTGGATTTAATTCAGCAGCGAAAATAAATTGTAGCCTCCATATTATTATGGAGGTACGAGAGCAGGGAGATTCATTTATAAACTTGTAACCATTTTCCTGGATTAACCACACACACGCTCGCGCACGGCGCACCGCCACACGGCCTATGTATTACAAACTGTAAAAAGTTTTAGATGAGCGTGCCAGTGTGTATGTGCATGCGCTGCATGAAACCGGGCAAGTTTCAGACTGACGAGTGCACTACGTGTTCAGTTGTTGGATGCACGTGTGTGCCCGCGCGACTGTATGCGCGATAGAAATAATTTCAGCGCTGCTCGTACAACAGATGCAAACTGCGTGAAGTACGTATTACATGATTTTCTTCTGCGTCATTACACGCAAATGGGCACATATACAATGTATACTTTTGTTCATTAGGGCCGTGTAGCTCGCAGCAACATGACGTGAAAAGTAAACTTTTTAACCAAATTAAAGTTCCGCGCTGCACATCGTCCATCATACTCATAGGCGCTAATAACCAGCTGTATAAAAAACCTGCAGACGTCGTGTGGCCAGGTCGGGCAACAACATCGAAAGCTCGTCGCAGCGTTGAACGAGGCAAGGCACATCTGCACATATACGTTGTTTGCGTTTCGCCTGGTAGTATTTAGCCTCGTCGAGTTAGCTATGCTGTTGCTGCGCGCGAAGTAAGCGTACAAAGTGCACAAGCCGTTTGCATGTAAATAGCTCGACAGCGGCAGACACATTGGAAGAAAGAGGGAGAGAAAGAAAAGGAAGAGGAAGCGAGAAGTCGACGGGAGAGAAGACAATTTGGCTGTTTTTTTTTCACTTCATATATATATGCGTATTCCTTCTCGAGAATTTGAAGCGAAGGTTTTGCTTATTTTTATTTCTTTTTTTTCGTCGTTCCGAAAGAGATTTTGAAGGACGACCGACTACTTTCCTGCGAATTTTTCGTCCGCAAAGTACAACAACATCTGCGAGTGTGCTATTAATTTCGGCAAGTAAATGCATAAAACTTTTGGTTTTTAATGAAAAAAACCCACGTTTATAAAATCCATAGTATAGTATGAATTTGAAGAAAAAAACTGTAGGAATCACGCGGTTGCGGTGAAATCTATTTCATTTTATTCCATCTCGTATTGCAGCGGCACGTCTCTCTTTCTCTCGGCTACCCACGCACATACATACACACGCGCGAAGTGTTTTTTGGAAAATTCCAAACCAAAGCCAAACGAGAATAGCCTGCATGGTCATATAAACGTGGTGGCCAAGTAACAACATGTACATACATACATATATATATGGCCCACTGCTAGCCGCACTGTACGCCGCAAAAAAAATGCGCACATATAGAGGAACATCATCGTGCCAGCGGTGGCAGCGACCACCGCACACACGCACACGCACACGCACAGACGAACTTGCATTCGTGAAGCTGTATGTATACGCTACACACATCCAGAGAGCATACCACGAGTTTCCACGTACGCGCCATTAGCAGATTACCCATGCGGATTCCTCTTGTTCTTTGCGCACTCGGTGTACGCACCAGTACATAGTAATGGTAGTAATACTCTTCTCCTGTTGTAATCTACAAAATCACGCAATTTAAATATTCAATTTTATTTCTCGCGCTTGGTGGAAAAAAGTAGATCTACACGTACACGCTTTGACGAGACGGAAGGTTTGATAGGCTTATACCTAGACCGACACAGTCCGAATATTATCTCGCAACTTTTTCATATCAAATTACATGCTTTTAATATTGTTTGTAGCACACTTTGTTGTTGCTTAGTAGACAAGAAACAATTGAAAGATTTTCAAGTATTACAATTAAATTCGAACATTAGTTACGATTTCCCATTGCATAATGTTATCCAGTGAAATAATGACGCTTTACATGCGGTATCTCTAATGTATTCAAACAGCTCTCCTCTGAATCGGTAACGAGCCAATTTTTGTATTCATAAACTTTATTAATTAGAGAAAAAAATGAAAAACAGTCTACGAAAATCCTTAGCCAATGAAAAAATTGCCTAGCAATATTATAAATAGTTCATCGTTTCAAAAGCACGTTACTACGTGCTTTGGTGTCACAGCTCGTAGAAAATGAGGAAAAAATTAAAATTAAGACTCTATTTTCTGTAATCTACAGAATTCTTCCTTCTGCAACTCTAGAACTAATATAAATTACTGACAATTTCATTAGCCAGTGGGATAATCGGACGTGACCTGTCTTCAACTAAAAATCGATTTTTTCACCCACTATAGACGCTTTTCACAAATAACTAATATTATTCTGATACATAGACACTATTTTACACATTTCAAATATAATTCATTCTGTATCATTGGTCTTTTTTAAATTATCTGGAAACGATCTTATACAGATAATAAATGAGTTCTCAAGTTTAGTGAAATTTAGACTCCTTTAACTCCATGAAGATTATGTTTCAGAACTAAGGTGCTAGAATTTTTTTCCATAGAATATTTACATTCTAATCGCAGCTTCAAAAAAATAACAGTTGAATAAGATAATCGCAATAGTACAATAACTTCCCCCGCGTAATCGGCCATTTTTCGACCTAACACTTGAATATTTTGACTCTCGCCATATAAAAACGTTTTTTTTTTTAATTTTCAACATGGTGTCGTTGTTCAACTAGATAAGAGGGTAATTTGTCTACACTATGATCAATTTAAAGACTAAGAAAATCGATGCAATAAATGATGATCAATTAAAAATAAATATTCGATAAAAAAAACAAAAAATCGTGCATCAAAATCTCAGGGATACGAAAAAATTTAACTTGAAATAGAAGATGGAGAGTTTTTTCTTTTGTGTAATATTGTTCTTTCGATGCGTTCTTTCGGAATAATGAACCAGATACCTTGCATGAAATTGAAAGTTGATTCGCTTACTTAGAATTTTTTGTTTTGAGCTTATGAAAAACCAATCATAACAATCAAACACAAGTCTGTACGTACCCATCAATATTTATGCCGCACGATCATTGTCGTATACAAATACAAATACATTTACAATACTTATAGAACCTAGAATATGACGAAAAATTGTGGAAACGATTTAGCGAGGAGTACGATAATGAGCAAATGCGTAAATTTTTGGCTAATATTCACTGATTATATGTGCACAAAAGCTTGAGGAAATATCCATATCAGAGTACTATACTATGTTTATTTCGAAGAGACTGTGTATAAGTACTGTGTGTGATTAAGGGTGCTACATGCAGCAGAAAAATTCATTACTGCACACATTAGTTTCAATGTTTCAAATCGTCTGATTCTCGAGAAATCTAATGGTATTACCGATACATTTTGCTGATATATATGAAAAGTACCTTTTATTCTAACTTCATTTGATTCACAAAAGTTATTGTAAATATTGATTTTTATAAATTTTTATACAATACGGAGGTTATTTTTGGAAAAAGCGGTTCAAATTATGTATCACGGAAATGAAAAAATTTATTTGAGATGGAACGAAAACTGAAGTATCGAAATGGAATTCCTCACAATATATTCCATTTGATATTTTTACAAAAGTTTGGACCGGCGCAAAAAACGCACTAACAAACTCGAGAAGTACGTGCCTTAGTCCTATGCTTTTAAGGCACGTTTTTGCCTTCGAGTTTGTTACTGCTATTTTTGCAGTAGGGGGGGGGGGGCAATCTCAGTTCCCAAGGGTCTAAAAATTAAAAAAATTATTGAGATTTTGGTCGAACTTTTTTGAAAATCGACTTTAGTTTTTTGAGTTGCGACACGATGAGCTTTTGGACCCAGTGACGAGTTTTTCTTGGTTTTTATACCCTAAAAACCAGAATCAGCGTCGATAGCAGATATAAATTTGTGTGAAATTGCAAGAGTATAGTTTCAACACTTTTCAATATAGTCCAGTGCACTTAGCTAAAAAATGCCTGTTTCTACCTAAAACTGACTCCCGACTGCCTGACCGATGGGAGTTTTGCAAAAATTCGCAAAATTTGCGAGCGGTTTTTTTCATACTTTTGCGTTTTGGATTGAAAAAACGAGATATACGTTTTAAAGGTTTAACATTCTAGTTTTAAAATTCGTTGGAAAGAACTTCAGTTAACTTTTAAAGATTATTCCAGCAAAAAACCAAAGAAGCGATTTTTCGCAAAAAAAAGTTGCAAATTGAATAGCTTGAAAACTATAAGTCACACAGAATACAGGTCTTTCACATTCGTTCTGCGTAACAAGAGCTACCTTTTTGCGAAATTTCGTTTCTTAAATCCAAAAATTGGAGCTGGAGCTGTGAATTTTTAAAAAGTTGGTCAAAAACCACGTTTTCACACGTTTCCCTATTTTTCTCGAAAAAATACTTATCCGATCGGGATGAAACTAAATTTGTTGGAAAGATGACTAAATTTCCTACATTTTCTCTTCAGGGAGCATTACTGTAGCTGTGATAGTTTTCAAAATATATTGCAAAAACCGAAAACTGGACTCAAATTTTGTGGTTTTTTGTTAATAAAAAAAAAGGTATTGTCCAAATCGCAACGAAACTCACCAACATGTTCCCACAGACACCCTCTACAAGGTGGTGTAGGTCGCTTGCTGCTATTAATTTTTGGCAGGAAATATCTATCTGCACTGGACTAATACGCTGAGCTATGCCTAAGCTTAAGTACAAGTACCATCAATGGAACATAAATCCTATAATGAATGAATTCAATGTTATTCCTTTCTACTTTTCATAAAGGCAAAGAGAGAAATTTTTCTCTTGGACAAGATAATTTATTATTTATGCAGATTCTTATTCCGCAGTAATGAGATCTACCGGCACGGCTGAGGGTATTGAAAAGACTGGGTAAAAGTACAGGTACAAGATGCCGCTGAGGGCGGGGTTTAGAGTGAAACCGAGGATCGCTCGGCGGCCCTTTAACTCACGGTGCCGCAAGCGTATATATAAAGCGAAGGTGAAGATCGAGGCTCTTCTCAGCGAGAAAGTTGTGAATAAAGAAAGAAAAAGGGCGAATAATAATACTACGGATGGCACGCAGAAGCAGTAAGAATCGAAGTATACCCGTGCCGCCCCTCTTGGGTACAAGATAAAAGCGGAAATAAGTCTGTATATAGATATAGGGCGCTTGCTAGTTTTTACTCAACCGTTCAAAAATTTTGCTTGCGTACACGTTTTCGTGAAAAAAGCAAATTTTTCTTTATTATTCATTAAATTTCTTATAATTTTCTTTTCTTCAGTTTCATTAAATTTAACAATTTGCATCAGGTGGCTTATCTTGGATCATCAAACGATTTTCTTCAAATATAAAAATTGATTTAACCAGCGCATCTATTCATGAATATAATTATTCATGCGATTCAATCATTCCCCATTCTATTCTGCAATATAAAGAAAAAATCTAGTACTCTTTAATTTTATATTCATTCACTTCTGAATATAAAATTGTTAATTTTATCATACAACTGATCCTCCATTTAAATATTTTTTTTTTATCAAGTGTCAGAAACATTACGCATTTTTTATTGTTTGTAGCTTCTTAACGTCCCTTTTTTATCATTTTTTCTCACTCTGATTCTGAAATACGTATTTTTTACGAATAATAGAGTCACTGTGTTTTCTTTCAGTTTCATGTTGATAGGATAGTAAAAGATAAAGGAAACTGAATGCAGTAAATATACACATATACAGAGTCGCCTCAAGTCTCCGAGTGCACTGTGAACAGAAACAAGTCTTTTAAAGATCTTCTTTGCTTCTCTCTTTCCTTCTTTCTCTTTCTCTTGGGAACTAAATTCTATAAAATAAATTTAAGTTTTCTTTTTTCTGATCTTAACATATGTACACCTTGATTTTGCAGTGTTTATGTGAAATTTTAGTTTGACCTATTGACATAAAATTTTTTCCAGAAAGCTATAAATATTCTTGAGACTTTATCAGCAATAATTGTCAAGATTTCAAATTAATACCGCTAAAAAAACTTATATAATTAAGTCTCAATATTGATTTTTTCTATTTTTTAAATTATTACTGAAACATGTTGAACAACTTACTTCATAATCTTATTAATTTTAATATTGATATACTTCGTCAACTTGAAAAGTGGAATAATTACAAAACTCAAATTTTGAAAAACGAATTCAGTTTCCAGCAAAACCTGGTGCAGATTTAACATTCTTTCAACTTCTTCTACGTAATTATTCAGAGTAATGAATCTCAAAAATGAAAAGGAAAATTGATATGTTCAATAAAATATTTTACATTGTTACTTCTTACTCATTCACATTACTGCTAATGAAAATATACGTCCAATAAGTGTTAATCCATTCAACATTT
This sequence comes from Trichogramma evanescens, assembly GCA_902732785.1. Taxonomy (NCBI): domain Eukaryota; kingdom Metazoa; phylum Arthropoda; class Insecta; order Hymenoptera; family Trichogrammatidae; genus Trichogramma; species Trichogramma evanescens. The sequence goes on along the minus strand of CACVKI010145148.1, from coordinate 15,325 downwards.
TACTGACAAAGTTGAAAAGAAAAAAATGAAAAATTAAATAACGAACTCCTTTATTACGCAAAGTAGAAAATAAAGGATCAAGTCTTATTTTTTATGTATTGTTGTACATACTTTTGATTCTCTTAATAAATAATGTGTTTTGCCTTAATAGTACCGTAGTACTTCACAAAATGGGTAAATCTTACAATTTCTTTTGAATAACTCATATTTATTACAAGTTTTCTTTTTCCCTATATTCTGGTATATAACTCTGCCTCGTAATTTGATAAAGAAGTGAGCAAAATTTGGTAAAGATTGGCTAAGTAGATTCGGAAATTATTTTTCCGCCAGTGAAAAATCATTTTATACAAAAACGTTGCATACTCCGAGGAAAAGTACCCAAAAAAAAAAAATGTTTTTGAGTACTTTTTTCTACCCTTAACATTGAACATGAAATTGCATGTAAATATATATTAAAAGAGCCAATAAAATGGTAAAAATAGATTTTTTATTTTTATTTTAACCGGTAATAGCCCCTTAAAGGTCATAAATAATTCCTGCATGTTATATTATCACACCATTCAATATTTTTACAATTAAATTATATTGAAGTGTTATGATCAAGCTTCAAAAATTACAATTATCTGCCTAACATTTATTTTGTTTCAAGACAATCCAAAATTATTCATGAATCACGTATCAGTATGTTTCGAAAATGAAAATATGAAATATGTTTGTAAAACTACACAAAACACGACAGAAAATAGTAATCGGGGTGCATCACAGTAGAGTTTGTTTGATTTTTTTTTATTATTTTGTACCCAGTGTAAATTAAAGTGCTTTACTACTGAACACATTGGCGTCTTACATAGAATAAAATTAGTACATAATACCACTGCGTGGCATAAGTTCACATTTATGGCACGCTTTTCTGCGGCATAAGTCGCATATTCTGTCACCGCGGCGTTCGCATCACACTCGCATACACTCGTGCGCTAACCTCACTTCGCGCTACCAGAAAGTGCGACTCGTGACTCGGAAAAGGGGGCATAAATGTGAACTTAGAACAGTGCTATAAAACGTTGTTCGATACTCGGGCCATAGGGGACACTTTTCGGCCCAGCTATTAGGACCCTCGCTGCGCTCGGGCCCTAAACTACGCAGCGCCAAAAAGTGTTACTTATGGCACTTGTATCGAAAATTACTATTTTGACATTGTGTGGCATAAGTCGCATTGGTAACGCGGAGTGAAGTTAGCGCACAAGCGTAGTGAGGGTGATGCAAACGACTGATGTCTCAGAAAAGGGGGCAAAAATGTGAATTTAGCACAATACTATAAAATTAAGTATAATACTAGAGCCAGAAAGTGTTACTTACTCACTAGTATCATCCTATCCTATAAGAGTGGTGAGGTTTTTAGAGTGAGCAGTTTATAAGCGCTGTGTTTGGTCGTTCAGTAGCTTACAATTGTTTAGTGGCGCGCAAATACGAGTGTTGATGTAAGTTGAGAAAGTGGAATATTAACCTATTGATGGCTTAAGACTAATTTTGATGTTTACACTTTATAACATAATCTTCGTTTATCTTATTTTTCTATTTTAAATATTGAAAAATGGCAAAATGGGATAAGAAAGAAGAGAGCGCGCCCAACGCACTGGGTTAACATCGATTCTGTCTGATTGATTGATTGATTGATTGATTGATTACATAGCAATATACATAAAAGTAGTAGTGATAACAATAGTAAAAATAGTAACAAGATAATAATAATAATAGTATTTACAATATGTACAATAATGGTGATAAAAAGATTATAAGTATGGTATAAGTGGAATATGAGTAAGGTACAAGAGAATTTTAGTAGAAATTTCGAAGCAGATTGATGATGACTTGAGGATGCAGATCGAGCAAAACGTCCATGTGGGCAGAACTGTGCATACGTTTAGGTGATCACGATCACACTTTGATCGACTCAGCAAATGATAAGTAGTAGACTCATCATCTCTCTCAAGACAGGTTGAGTTCTTATTCTGATTTTGAGATGGAGGGCAGCAGGTCAACAGTAGATTGTCCATGTGCATTGGGCGACAATTAAGATGAGAGTGAATTTTGTCTGGTCCAACAGAGTGGTGGAACGTGTTTAAGCATAGGAAATTCCGGCGTTCCATCGGACAGAATCGATGTTAACCCAGTGTATTATTACCACTAGGATGGCTTTTTTTAAATAAAATTTTTTTTCCTCAAAGGTTGCCTTTTCTTTACATAATTCATCAATCAATTGTTTATTTATTTATTAAAAATGTACATTCTGCCAAAAAAAAGTCAATGATTGTTCAAAGTTTCTGGAAACTTTTTTGCAAGTCAATATTTTTTGATTTCAATCTTTATGCACAATATTATCATATCACAAAGGTTTACTAACAATCGCATGAGCTGCTTTAGAGGAATGCTTTACTTCGATTCCTACTTTTATTGTCTTTTTGCGGCTATTTTCACTTTCACTGCATCTTTTCCTCTGAAACTCTCTATATCTTTTCCATATTTTATAATTTTGTCCCTTTTTTACGTATATACACTGGCGAAAAAGTAAGAGAGGAAAGGAAAAAGCAATATTTTCCCCAGTTACGTGCTCTCATTGGTATGCTTCACTCGTTTACCTGGTCGCGCTGCTGCATTCTCTGTGTTTTATATTGGCGATCAAAGGTCCTTTTTTTTGGTGGTCCCAAAATTGCGCACTGACATTCGAATAATTTCCATAAAGTTGCTGCACAGTGCATTTCTGAGAATATAAATAGCATTTTATTTTAAAGAAGTGACGTTTGCGAACCTCGCTTGTCTCCAATCATTAATGATACATAATTAAGACTTTAAAATACAATCGAAACAGACTCCTAAAAACTAATAATCTAATCATATGGAAGTCTTAATTTTATCCGTGCGCTCAGTTTTTGTTCTTACGAATATCTTTAGCGTGCACCCCGGGTAGGTCGTCTACTCACACACTTGTTAGATAATATTCAATTGTAATATTGGCAAACTCTGCAAAAGATCTTGCAGATAAATCTAAGCACACGTCTTGTGTTGTTTTATGAGTCACCAAGCAAGAAGTTCAATTGCAGCGCGCCGTTGTATTATCGACATTATTGGTCTAACAATGCAGCAAAAGAATTTGAACAGATATTTAAGCATAGCATAAATGATTACTTTTAAAATTTCAGCCATACATCTAACAAAATAAAGTTCATTTTTGTCTCTTCGAAATATGTTTCGTAGTGATTGTCGTTTTTTGCAGCAATTTCTGTAGACTGCGGTTTCAATCTTTGCTCAACATCAAAACTGAGAATTCTATAGTTAATTTGGAAAATGAACTTGATTTGTTACTGTAAGGGACCTCATGGAATTGATTTTCATTTCTATTCATTCTCGCTGCAATATAAAAAATGGAATATATTGATGTTTTCTAAAAATTGTAAATATAGTACTTCGTTGTGTTGTGAAATACTAAAAATTGAATGAATGATAGTTTGCTATTAGTAAGCTGATACGTATGTTATGGTTGGAATGTGTCCAACAACCATAGATTTCATTTAGATGCATAGTATGTTATCCCCCTTTGAGTCTCGCTGTACGAAATCTGAAAACAAATGAAAATTCCCTTAAAAATCGTTATTGTTCATTAAATAAAATTATTTTTCTTTGATTATCCACACTGAAAAAAAATCTTCCAGCAAAAGAAAACAGCTGGATCAGAAAAAGATATTTTGCCGATGAAGCAAAATTATTGAGTAATATTTTGCTGTAACAGCAAAATATCTTTTTCTGATTCAGCTGACCACTTTTCCTGAATCTACTTATAAGATTTTTGTCAGTGAACAAAATCGTTAAACAAAATTACAAAAATAAACAAGTTTATAAGTTAGATGCAAAGCTAAATTCATCGGGGCGTAATTTTGAAGCATTGAGATTTTCTTCTATCACACTTTTTGATACTTTTGAGTGTATGTAAAGAAAGCGTAGAGAAATTATGAAAAGAGACACTGCACTTGGCATATTAAAAGATCGAGTTGAATAGAAATGGCTCGTAAATATGGCTTGGATTGCGGGGGTGCTAAAAAAAAATAAAGACGACCCAACGCAAGCAAGCTCTGAGCCACCAATCTGCCTGCGCTCTGATGAAATTGAATCCGTTTGAGCGTTTTTCCTTTTGTGCGTACATATATATTTATATGGGTGCTAGTATATACTTTTTATCGATTTTAACTTCTTTCTGCTTGAGATAGCCGCAGCGACGCTGCTATTGCCGATACGTTGAATATAATACGTTGAAAAAAAGAACCGCTTCTCAGAACCCCAAGGCATTTCTAGTAAATGGTTTATATGTTTTTCCATTGACTAATTTTAAATTGACAGTTTTGTGCAATCGGGTATTACATTAATTTAAAGAGCTGGTTGTTTCATGTTTTGCAAAAATATTTTATTTAAATATGATCAATTTCGAACAAACTTGATTAAACAAGAAAATTGCTCAATGGAAATTGAAAATATCAATGAAACAATGTACTCCAAGCGTGATAAATATTGTAGTAAAACTGGACTCTTCAATAATTCAACACGATGCGCTTAGCAGCAAAGTAATTCAAGAAAGAAAAGAATTTCCAATTTCAACTTTATGCAAACCTTTATTATGATAGCTCGAGCGCGTTTAAATGAATTTTTAAGTTTCAAGTCCTCTCGCACTCGCATTCACCCATCGTTCCATTTCATTTCGTCTTTCTCGCTCCCTCCCGGCAATATGGGATAAAAACGAACGTCAAAAAATTTCTTTTCCAGAACGTAATCCAGTGCCGTTTCTGAAATAAAAGTGTGTGTGTGTGTGTGTGTGTGTGTGTGTGTGTGTGTGTGTGTGTGTGTGTGTGTGTGTGTGTGTGAGAGATAGAGAGAGACGAGAATGAGTAAAATTACGAGGACAACGGAAGAGACCTACCGCATGTTTCACGCGCAGTGCTGTGCGGTCAACTCGCTTTTTTTACTTCCTTTCGAAGTTACTGATGGCCTGGCCTCATCTCCATTATGTACACTTTCTGTTTGTATTCGAAGTATGTATAGTCTCAGGACTTGACTGGTTTTTATCTTTCGTGTGACTCGTGTCCGCTTACTTTTCTTTTACCTACATTTTCTTGTTTTTGACTAGTGAAAGAGGATGAGACTATAATGTTATCCGTATTGCAAAGGTCACTTACAAAATAAGCCTTCAATCGGAAATTTTATTTGAAAAATTTATCTTTTAAGTGTCAAATCACTTGTTCGATCAATTATTTTATCAAAAATATGTAATCAGTCGTTTTTCTTTGGGTTACAGAGTTGAAGACGGAGCTTGACCAGCAATGGGCTTCGCTGAGCAGCATCAACATCAACGGCTACAGAGGAAACATCAAAAACCACCGAGCAGCCGACTTCCCTTTCGTGAAACTGGATAAGCATCTAATACATCAGTATCTTTATTACACGAGTGGGCGCACGGACGAAGAGCAACGGAAGTCGCGCTCGGAAAAGTAGCGCCTGACAAAAGTGTAAATCTCACGTAAAAAGAAATTCATAGGGTGAAGCGTGTGCGTACGAAAAAGCTCTAAGAGAGACAGGTCACGTAACAGATAGTCTACTTCCTCGCGCGAAGCTTTACATCGTCTCGTCCTCGGCATCGCACATACATACATCCGAAACGATATTTCTTCACGAACGCGTTCAATTTCTCGGGGCGACGCTGCTGAGACGCTGCAGCCGAGCGCTACCGTAGCTATATCAGCCGTAAATCTCGACCGTCACTTTACAATTACGAATTTAAAGTTCACACAGAAGAGCGAAAGGAGCTGCATGTATAGCACATATAAATCGTCACGTTGCCCATGGAGCAGCGGCAGCAGATTCAGTGACACTAGCGACTGCGTTTTAACGCCTTGGAAAAGTAAAATAGGTATTTTGTTTGTTTTATGTGCACGTGAACGCTTTGGCAAGAAAAGCTCGGATAAGAAAATACGACAAATAGAGAGCGGCTAGGCAGCGGCGGCCTGCAAGCTCGGATGGGTTAGCTTACGTTGCCCGCGCCATTACTACTGTCGCAGAGAAAGAGAGAGAGAGAGTTGGCGTGCGGTAGTGCGCAATGGACGCAAAGTACAGCGCCAGCAGTAGCAGCAGCAACAGCAGCAGCAGTGCTTGGCGGTTGTGGCACGTTGGTGTCGGGCTTAATTCGCGGACGCAGCAACAAGTGGCGCCGGGACGTGCCATAATAAAGCCCCGCAAACCGCCAAGAGTAGTCTACCAAGGCCGCGAGAGTGCAGCTGCATTACGACAAGCCTAGATATAAATATTAGCGAGAAAGTGACAACTTTGCGCGAGAGCCGTGCGATAATTTTCACTCGAACGTTTTGAGAGCACAAGAGAGTATAAAATAAAGTAAAGAAGAAAAAGAAGCAAGCCAAGGCGAATGCACGTGGAAAAAGGACAACTGCGACGACCAGTGTGGCGGATTATATCGGAAGAAGAAGCCACCGTCGTCGCAGCCGACGCCACTGGGCATTAAGCCAAACGAATCGATCTTTGCCGACAGTCTGCACTTAAAACTCGGCAAAACGAGCTATCGCAGTTATATTGAAGTTATATTATAAGACGGATAAGGGGGTGTCTATCTATAACAGACCATAAGCAAGATGAAGCTGACGACGAGCGAGGCGATGGTGCCGCTGCTGGGCGCTCTCGCACCCCGATACGTCGTGAAGCAAGCGACGGTCAAGAGATGCGTTGCGGCTTTACTGCTCGTCTCGATGGCCAGCATTTTCTATTACACCCACTACATCATCAGCAGTCCTTTGGCTAGGTGAGTATCGCACGATTTTTTTTACCATTGAAACGCTTTTTTATTGTATTTTTATACGTAGCTACGAGCGAAAGAGAGCGTCGACGTCTGGAAATTGTATAAATTGACGAAAAACACGATCTCGTTGGAAACGGAGGCATAGCTGCGCAATATATCTCGTGCGGCAAACTCGTCACGAACTCGAACGTCGTACGAGGTATTAAAATGTAACAAGGACTAAGAATCGGATACGCGTTTGATATAACCACGACGAAAAATGAGCACTTGTCGGCGTCGTAGCAGCAGCTTGTGCTCGTCGGGCGTGCGCCTGTCTACCGCTTCCCTCTTGATATATATAACATATATCTGTATATGCGTAAGACGACATCATAGTCACAGGGAGAACTTTCGAATATGCTGATTGCGACACCCGCTCGACACGTGAAGTTATAGCTTGTAGTTCGGGAGCAGCAGCGGCAAGCCTTGCGTGCGCGTCGCATTAGCAAATCTGAAATTCGCGCTGCGCATTCGAGCTGCGGGTCTTGAACTCTACTCTCGAGGCGTAGAGTCCTATCTAGCCCTCCACTCTCTCTCTCTCTCTCTCTCTCTCTCTCTCTCTCTCTCTTTCTCTCTTCATTATATCCATCCAACTAACAGCAGTAAGTCATCTGTGGTATAGATCTGCGTGCTGTTGCTTTTGCTAAAATCCGACGCGGCGTAGCTACGTTCTACAGTATTAGATTTCGAGCTCTACTGCGTACTACCTTCAGTGTGGATACCTGCCTGGCTACAGTCGTAATTTATACTCCCTTATCTAATGTTTTGCCATCGCGTCGCTTGCACCATCAATTTTTAACAGCTCGAGTCATTTATTTTCTCATTCGAGCACTTATTTCGCTATTCATCGGAATCGTTAATAAGAACACAAGTCACAACTCACGACCCCTCAACTTTTCGAGAGTTACACGTACAGTACAGCGTACAGCTCCATTATATAGTATATATCGTAGACTTGGGGCAAACTTGTGCGTTAGTTTTCTTGAACCGGTGCAACAGCGAACACACATATAACTATAATAATTTAGTGGCTTTGACATTGCTTCAGCAAACACGAATGTGTAGCTGTGGCTGCGTGCGAAGACGACCTGCAACGCTCTAATGTACATAAGGTCATTTCCTCCAAAAACTGAATTTATATCCAAAGTCTCATCTTCCTCTGGGAAGGGGTAGATAGCGCTCTTGTTTTATGCCATAATTAAACTTTGCTATTTCGCTGTCAACAGTCTGCCTGTCGTGCTTAATGTACGTGTCACATACATGCAAGCTGAAAAACTGTTTAATTGTCTTGTATCTCGATGATATTTCTCAGTTTCAAGTTTTGCAAATTATTTTTCTAATGATAATTCATAATCATTCCGAAATAATGAAAAGTATCAAAACAAATAGCTTTGAACTCGACGTTCGAGAGAATAACCGAATTTTTGTCGCGTGCTTCGCACTCATATCAGCCAATTTATAACGGGTACAATAACGAGAATCCACTGAGAGAGTCATAAACAGAAAATTTGTTCTGTTCGCCAGATGCCACTTGTATCAAATGTCGAAAGATGTGATTTTGATGAAGCAATAACACACGTTTCTGCGCTTATATGAGGCAGTGGTCGGTCTCTCTCTCTCTCTCTCTGTGTTCACGCGCCAACTTCATTGCGACTACTGCTTATAATTGGATGAGCTCGCTGCACGCTTTATTATTCATTTTTCATTATCGCTCAAGCTCAATTATCCGGCGACGCCCAGTACACGTGAATAATCTCGACGCGCTCCCAAATATCCTTTCGCTCCGAGTATTGACCTCGTGCCAAAGTTAATTGTTATCTTGCTGTCCACGCGTGTCTTTGTCGATTTTCTCTTCTTCCCTCCCTTTCTTTCTCTCTCTCTCTCTCTCTCTCTCTCTCTATTTCTCTCTCTTTCTCTCTCTTTCTAAAACGCAGAAAACTTTTATCGTAGAAATAACTGCGAAATTCATTTGGCTAAGGGAACTCGTACATCATTGTACGAGGATGATGAAATTAATTGAAATCTCCTAGCAGTTGGTAAATTTTCCACGCGAAAATCTGATCTTCGGCCGAAGTTACTTCTGCAAGGATAGTGTCGCCACGAAAATCTTTTAGATATATGGAAGGGAAATTGAGCTTGCAAGCTAAAAGTCAGAGAGTATACGCAAGAGGCCGACCCAATTTGAATTAGGATATTATATATGGAACGAGAAGGAGAGACAGAAAGAGGGGCTCTGGCGGTGTTTCCGCACATTGCTGCTGCTGTTTCTGCTGCTGCCTTCCACGACGCTAACTGTCTTAATTCCGTAAGAGAGAAGCTATCCCAACGCGTATATAACTTTGCAACGTTTATCCTTCTGCAAGGGGAAGAAGCGGCAGCACGACCAAGTTTAATAACCGTTGCTTCGATAGAGAGCAGCGAGACTTTAGAGGTAAAAGGATTGAAACGGGGATTTAAATGAGTTTTAACCTGCGCGTGTTATTGTAAATTAAAAATATGCAAACGAACCAAGATCGATTGCGTAAAAACAAAAGTTTGCCTAAATTACGCGAAATTTGGCAAATAATAACTTTCCAAACTTTGCTTATTTGCGCCACGAGACTTCAATAAATCTTCTTTATGGCGAGCCTCGTGGGTCTTAATTTGAGAGACAGGGAAAATGGCGATTTCTTCCCTTGATCAAGATTTTTCGTCGCTTCAACACGCTTCGGATCAATTTTGACCGAACAAACAGGCAAGCGCATCCAGTCGAGATGATTAATTAAAAATATATGTATTAGTTCAACCACTAAAATACATGATTAGGAGGAAGACGAATAGGGTCGCAACTGTACAACAATGAATGGAAATGGCCGATACGAGTTGCGAAGCCAATCTCCGAGGCGAGCTAAGGCATTGCATACACAGCTACGAACTCCACAATACAACTACGAGTCGGCGGTGGCTGATCAATCCTCTCAGTTGCCGATGTGGTGTAAATCTCAAGCTCAGTATTGTATTTAGTCGCGAGAGACCAACCTTGCTCTCGATTTATATCTATATTTATACAACTGAAGAGATATTTCTTTTATACTCTCTTTACGCTGAGTGATAATGCACAGCTATTGTTTGGCTTTTCGACTTGGCTTGTTTTCTACTGATAAAAAAAACTTTTTTTGACATTCTCTGGATTGTTTTATTCTACTATTCTTATGGAACAAAATCTCCATTCATGATGAATGCAGAAAATGTTAAACTTGAAAAAAAAAAAAAATAAAATAAATATTTTAAAGAATTATATTTTTTTTAAATATGATAATTTTTTGACCGAAAGTCTTAAAAATATATGTCTTAGCCTTGGCAAATAGATGGGGACAAAACTTGTAAATTAAAGCTTACGAATTCTTATTAATTCATCACATGATCGATTCTCGTATATTAATTCATCATAAGTGAATGGGGTTTTTTCTTTTTTATACACACGATTTTAAAGCGACTCTCCATCGTTTGTCTATTAACAAAGAATATAAATTAAAGTTTAATCATAAAAATTATTTCAAATAAATCGATTAATCATATTGCAAATTTTGCACAGTTGGCCGATAAATTAATTACTAAAAGCGTGCGACTTTGTCTGGTTTTATTTTAATAGTATAAATATAATGTCGTGGTATATAAAAATATGCAGACCTCTTCTAGTCTTTAAACATTTTCTCTGAACTTAATTTCCGACTTTCAACTTGATTGGTTCAAGTTAAAAAGAAATCGATAAAAATTGTTATCTCGCTCGACCCTGTTCCAACGAAGTCTCTCGGAGGGTCGTTTTTTAAATGGAATACCAAATTAAACTTCCATCATGTCGACTATATGAATGGGTGTACAAGTTTAGGTGTACAGAGTAGACGAGTTTCATAAATAGTCTTACAGAAAGCAACAGCAGCTATATTCCACACTCTTGGCGTCACGTGGGATTTGGGATATAGCTTGCACAGACAAACCCGACTATCTGTATATACGGATGTTTGTCATTCCCAATCACTGGCAATTCAAACGGTAGCAACAGCTCACGCCATCGGGTACGCGTAGGATAAATACGATATACTTTTCTTTCCTCTACATATGCCGCATACCTTGCCTCCGCGTTTATCCATTTCAAGACTGACTATTGAGTTTCAAACGAACTTTAAAAAAGTAATTTCTTTTAACCTTCAACTTTTATTATTCACCGTACAAATAATTAATTGTAATTTTTCGAATTAACGTTATCAATGCTTTATCAATCGATTCAAATTATGCAGAAAAACTCAAAAAAATGTACAGAAATGTGAATCTTTAAATAGGTTAATTACCTTGGGAAGCTTTGCAATTTAGTGTTCGCCCATAACTTTGCGAAAAGAAAAATTTATGTTTATGTATGTATTTACTTTGACTTTCTATGCATTTTAGATGAAACAGCAGTTGAAAAACACGCCCGTAGACTTGCAATATGCATATTGCATGAGCTTTTCAAACGGAGTAGCTAATTTTTTACGAGCTCGCTACCTTGGAAGATTTATCTAATTTTTCACTTGAGCGTAAATCGCGCATGAATATGTAATTTATGTGCACATGAAATCCTCCGCGCATTCGGTGAATAAAGCATTTCACTCGGTCACTCGGAGTTATTAAAAAGAAGTAAATACGCTCATCGAGACACAAAAAAAGCAAACATCATTATTTTTTACTGGCGGTTTTTGCCAAGTCTCTTACTTGATACGGATCATACTTTTTTCTTTTTGGGAGACCAATAAATTCTTTGGAGCTCTCGGAGCAATACGTAGGCCAAAGTAGCAGCTGCATAGTATACAGAGTAATACTGTCGCATTCTCTCCATCCTTTCTCTCTCTCTCTCTCTCCCTCTCTCTGTTCCTCGATTCGCAACCCTCGGGACTGCCCGGCTGACTGATCGCGTTCCATTGATTAGGATTCCAATTATTGGCTCAAATTGGTTATTCTCTTGCTTCGCTCTCTTTAACTTTGTACTCTTTTTTGCCATCAAGATGGGTCTTTCTTTCTCCCTCTATCCCTCTCTATAATCCTCGATGGCTTGCAGTGGAGTATTCCTATTTTTTCCACTCGGTCGAATCTATCATTTTCAGGTATGTGCATGTATGGAGTACACTGCAGTGTGCACATACTCAATGACAAAAGGTTAAATTTCGAATTTGGTTCTATGTTTTTCAGTTTGCACTCATAGAGAGTGGAGTGCAAAAAATTTTTGTTAGCTGGCACGCATCGGCTAATATAAAGAGATTTGCTATTTCCATTTCAGGACTTTTTGAAGCTTCACTTTTTTCGAATACTGCAGAAATTTGCGCGCTTCAACTTTCAGTACAGTAAATAAAAGTTTTTTATATTCGGTTGTACACGTTTGCATAAAAATAATTTTCTCTTTTTCTCTGTTACTAATGTGTGGCATTGAATAGTAACGCTTCAATAATTAACGAGCCTTTCCTATCCTCTTACTTC